>CABHPP010041928.1:0-23746 GCA_902168425.1 Peromyscus attwateri | reverse complement strand
ACACACACACACACACACACACACACACACACACACACACACACACAAATTGTAGTGGGTAGCCATTCCAGCTTTGATCTGGAAGTTCCAAGCCCCACTGAGGCTTCAGTAACTGTCACACCTACAAGGCGGGACCAAGAAAGGGCCCTGAAGACCCGAGATCCAGATGCGCCACTTCTCTTGGTTCCTGGACCCTGGACACTGGAGGTAGGTAGACAGAGCAGAGTTCTCCAGAGAACACCAATGGACTGCGCTACGTCTTTCCCAGACCCTGCAACCTACCTATCCCTTCATTTGTAAGTTACGCCACTAAATAAACCTCCCTTTTAACTACGTGGAGTGGCCTTAATAATTTCACCAACACACAATTATTGTTGTTCTCTTTTGTTTATTCGAGACAGAGTTTCTCTGTGTAGCTTTGGAGCCTGTCCTGGAACTCACTCTGTAGACCAGGCTGGCCTCAAACTCACAGAGATCCACCTGCCTCTGCTTCTGAGAGCTGGAATTAAAGGCATGCATCACCACCGCCATGCTAATAAATTATATTTTATATAAATTTGTTCCCAGGGTGGAGCAGGGTCACCTGTATTAGAAGTTATACAAGGCTGAAGAACTGACTACAAGAGCATATGAATGATCAGTGTTTTCCAACTCAGGTTTCCAAATGACCGACAGTCTGCCAGTGCCCCCAGATCTCCAAGTACCCATAGCACACTCCCCCAACACATCGAGGTCTCCAAATGTTCCCAGGCCTTCCAATGCAACCAGGTTTTCAAAGTTTTCCCATGTTCCTCAGGCCCTGGGGATCCCCAGCCTCTCCAGAGTCACCAGCAATCCCCTAACACTCCCAGGAAGCAGCAGCAGGGGTGCCCCAAGGATAACAGGAAAGGCACTGTGAGCTAGAGAATACCCCGAGAGTTTCTTAGGGCTGCAGAAACAACCAATGTGAAGGAGCACCAGGTCCAGGTCTGGTGTGAGAATTACAGAATAAATTATCCCTGCAGCTTCTCCAGGAACATCAGGAAAGGCTTCTGGGGTACTCGGCCAGGGAGTCAGTGCTGCAGGTTGACCTTTGAGCTTCACCTGCACACTATGGTATATTCATGAGCACATAAAAGAAACAAATGTAAAAACATCAATCTGGCTACTGAGCCTCTCACCTTCTTAATGGGAAAGGAAAGCATCAGTAGACACCTCTTCTTTGGATCTGGCTAAGTACTCACCCCACAGGTCCCTGTGGCTCTCGAGGATCACACTTCTCTCTGGGGTTCTCTGGGCATTGTGCCAGGTGCTCTGTTCCTCCTCAGTGAGGTCCACGGTCACAATCTTGAAGTCTGTGCTCTCCTGGAACAGCACACATACTCCTGCTTAGCTGGGCATGGTTTTGTTTGTTTTCTAGTGTTCATGGATGGAGGCTTTAACCACAGTATGGTTATCCTTAGATTATCTGCAGCCAAAGCATCCCAACCGAGGTCAGAAACACCTCAGAGAGGAATATCAAACAAGTATACAAATTCTCTTCACCGTTTTATCTATCTATCAATCTATCTATCTATCTATCAATCATCTATCTATCTATCTATCTATCTATCTCAGTGTAGGTATCTATCTATCTATCTATCCATCTATCAATCATCTATCTATCTAATCTATCTATCTATCTATCTATCTATCTATCTATCTATCTATCTATCTATCTATCTATTTCAGTGTAGGGACTGTACCCAGACCCTCACACAGGATAGGCAAGCACTCTACCACTAAGCCATGTCCCCAGCCTTGACAGAAGTTATTTAAAGGCTGCTGGAGAGGTGGCTCAATGGTCAAGAGCACTTGTTGCTATTGCAGAAGACCAGGGTTCAATTCCTAGTGCCCACATGGTGGCTCACAAACACCTGTAACTCAATTCCAGAGGATCTAACATCCTCTTCTGACCTCCATGGGTAAGAGGCACACATGTGGTACACATACATGCACACAAAACACACAACACTCACATACATAAAATAATATAAATATTTTTAAAATTCAAGTTATTTATTTTTATTATTTTATGTGAATGGATGTCTTGCCTGCTAGTATTTATTGCACCATGTGTGTACGGTGCCTGCAGAGGCAGTGAGAGGGCATCAGATGCCCTGGGATTAGTGTTACTCACTCTTTCGAGCAGCCATGTAGGTGCTGGGAATTGAACCTGGGTTCTCCAGAAGAGAAGCCAGTGCTCTTAATCACTGGGCCATCTCTCCAGCCCCTAGATTTTTATCATTTTGTGCCATCATGTGTCTGTATGTGACAGAGGAACGGGAGCCTTCATGTGCCGCAGAGGTATGCTGATCTCAGAGCAGCAGTCTCAGGCTCTGGCACATGCCTTCCATCCTGAGGCAGAGTTTTATTTCCGCCATGCTGCATACCCCAGGAGAGGTGACTTGGCAGCTTTCTGGCAAATCTCCTGATTGGTTCGTTTCTAGGGCTGGTGAGATGGATCAGAGGGGAAAGGCACATACCACCAAGTCTGACAACCTTGGGGCCCACAGGAGGAACGAAAGACTCTACCTCTACAAACATGCTGTGGCCAGAGTTTTTGTGCTTACATGTACACACACACACACACACACACACACACACACACACACACAAGTTTGCACAAGTACATAAATACATACACATACACCCATGCAGAAATAAAGTAGTAAAACCGTGGGCCTTGTGCACGCTAACAAACACCACCACCGAGCTCCATGCCAGGCCTCAAATCTAATCCTTCCAAACCTCAACTCCTCAACCTGCAGAATCCTTGCAGTTCTGCACTTTGCACCTTTCACATAACCAACTTTCTTGAAAAAGCTGCTCACTCTTATATATGTGGAGGGGTACACACTTGTGTGAACCCTGGGCTGACAATTTTCCCATTTGTTCTCTATTTTATTTTTTTGAGACAGGGTCTCTCCCTGAACGTGGTGCCCACCCATTTGGCTAACCTGGCCGGCCAGCGAGCCCCATGGGTCCTCCTGCCTCCATCTCCCCAGTGCCTGGATTACAAGCATTCAATGCTCAGCTTTTCAGAGATATGGGATGGCACTTGGGCCCTCCTGAATGTATGACAGAGACCTCACCCACTTCTCACCAGCCTGGCCACTCTTGTTTCCATCCCTCTCTCTAATCCTGTCCCAGCTCCCTTTGACTTGCTTCTCCCATTCACTACCATGCACACCTCTCCAGGTAAAGGAATGGGTCCTGCCCAACTCACCTGGGGCACGATGTCCAGTGACCCAGCATCTTCTCCCTCGACTTCGATGATCATCTCTTGGGGGAGAACAAAGTTCTGAGAAAACAAGCAGATGAGACAAAGGGAATCCATCCGAGAACAAAGCAGAAACTGGAAGCCCCACGGCGGGTCAGCAGACTCTGACCCGCATCCAACTGACAATCTCTGCTCCCTCCACAAAAGCTCAAGGGAACTGGTGCAGAGAGAAGGGACCCCCCAAGGAACGAGGCCCCACATGGCACAAGACTACTGTGAGTGCTTCAAGATGGCCCTGCTTGTCAGCTGAAGGAACCACATGGAGCAAAACAACTAACCTGTCGTGTCCTGTCCTACCCTGTGCCCTGGGCCCTGCCTAAACTCCTGCATCACTCAGCAGTAAGCAAGCAATTCAGACAGACTCCAGAAGGACCCAAGCCAGAAGCATTCAGAGCGACTAACAAACGACCTTCAAAATGAAGCCAGGCACGGTAACACGTGACTGTCAGCAGAGCACTCGGGAGGCAGGAGGATCAAGAAGCTCAAGGGCACACTTAGCAACACAGCTGGTCACAGGCCAACCTGGTCTGTGAGACCCTGCCTCTATCAAAGAGCTCCAAGGGCAGAGAAGAGGGCCCTGTGCTGAAGAGGGCTGGAGTTTACATTCCAGCACCCACCTCACAACCCAGGCTGTCCCACAAATGTCTACACCCTGCTCTGAGCTGGGCAGAGACAGGAGAATTGCAGGAGAATTGCTGGACCCTCTGTCTCCGAGCCCAGCCAACAAAATGCAAGCCACAGCGTAGTCAGAATTTCCTCTGGGCTGCCAGCCAGCTCCCAATAGAGACACACAGACTTAATTTTGAATGCTCGCCCTTGGCTTAGGCTTGTCACACTAGCTCCTTTAACTTAATTTAACCTGTTTCTATTCATCTTCTATGTTTTGCCTCAGGCCTTTTTACCTTTCTTTCATTCTGTACATCCTACTTTCCTGCTTCCTCGTGTCTGGCTGGCCCCTGGTGTCTCCCTGGTGTCTCTTTCTCTTTCTTCCCCCAGCCTAAATTCCTCCTCCTCCTCCTCCTCCTCCTCCTCCTCCTCCTCACTCTCCCTGCCAAAAGTCCCACCTATACCTCCTCCCTCACTATTGGCCTTTCAGCTTTTTATTAGACCAATCAGGTGCCTTAGGCAGGCAAAGTAGCAACACATCTTCACATAATTAAACAAATGCAATACATCTTTGCATGGTTGAACAAATATTCCACAACACCACAGGTTCAGGGAAACACCTGTTTCAACAGAATAAGACTAAGAATGGCAAAGGACACCAGATGCAGAGGCACACACCTGTGCACATGAGCTCAGACCAATACATACACCAATAAATAATCTTTTATAAAAGCAACAACAACAAAGAAACTACTGATAAGAACATACACTGTCTCAGTTAGGGCTTCTATTGCTGTGAAGAGACACCATGACCACAGCAACTCTTATAAAGGAAAAACATTTAATTGTGACGGCTGGCTTACAGTTCAGAGGTTTAGTCCATTATCGTCATGGTGGGAAGCATGGCAGCATGCAGGTAGACATGGTGCTAGAGAAGGAGCTGAGAGTTCTACATCTTCACTCACAGGCAACAGGAAGAGGTCTGTCTCACTGGACATGGATTGAACATATATGAGACTGAAAGCTCAAGCCCGCCTCCAGTGACACACTTCCTCCAACAAGGCCTAATGGTGTCACTCCCTTTGGGAACCATTTTCTATCAAACCACCACATACACAGTTGGGCTAGAGAATGGCTCGGCAGTCAGAGCACCAGCTGAGACTCTAGCAGCTTTTTAGGCATCTCCTAGCCGTTTGCTTGTGACTCCACCCTAACTGCAGGGCCCTGGGAAGTGCTAGAGCACATAAGCTGGGGAAGTTTAACTGAAGGGTCTCCCTATCCACAGCTATGGAAAGCCATCATCTAGGCCAGGTGCAGACGTCCCCATGAGGCTGTGGGCACCCTCTCCGAGGTTCCAGGCTGAGCTCTGGTGGAACTTTGTCACTGAGGATATTCTGAAACTAGACTCCAATTCAGCTACTCTTTCCAGGTTTCTGCTCACTTCTGTTCACTCTCAACTACTGGGCAGTTTAACAACATCCAGCTTTGACAGCACCCTCAGGCAATCCCCTCACATGAGGGTATTTTTAACAACAGAGGACCCCATCATAGGCTAGCTCACAAAGTCACAAGACAGCCCAAGGGAGTGTGGGTCTATTTCACTCATGCAGGAGCCAATGCTAGCCCTGAGGACACAAGCCCCTCCCTTTCCATGGTCCCACCACTGAAGTGCCACCTCCACCAGATGGCAAAAACCTGTCTCTTCCCCTTCATTATTTTCCTGTCTTTATCAGACCTCTGTAAACTGATGTTTTTTGTCCCGACTGCCCAGTCCCAAATACCCAGCAGCCGCCTCCCAAATTACCATACAGAGAGTTATATTACAAATGCTCGGTTGATAGCTCAGGCTTGTCACTAGCTAATCTAACATTTAAATTAACTCATTTCTATTAATCAATGTATTGCCACACGGCTCATGGCTTTACCTGTCCTCTAGCACATCTGGCTTCCTGGGTGGCTGGCTGGCGTCTCCCTGACTCTGCCCTCCTTCCCATCATTCTCGGTTTGGCTTTCCCACCTAACTTCCTGCCCAGCTACATGCCTGTCAGCTTTTTATTAGCCAATAAGAGTAATACATGTTCACAGTGTAGAAAAGGATTGTTCCACAGCATTTCTCCCTTTTTGTCTAATTAAAAAGGAAAGTTTTATAGTAAAATTATATACAACAAAAGTTATTAAGCATGCCAGGCGGCGGTGGCAGGCACGCCTTTAATCCCAGTACTCAGGAGGCAGAGCCAGGTGGATCTCTGAGTTCAAGGCCAGCCTGGTCTACAGCACAAGATCCAGGACAGGCACCAAAGCTACACAGAGAAAGACTGTCTCGAAAACACCACCCCCCCAAAAAAAATAAAAGTTATCAAGCAAGAATTACAGTAACAACATCCAATCCATTTATGGTCATCTAGAGTACTAATTCTAGAAAAAGGCTTCATCTAGCTTCCTGTACATGATTTCAAGTTTGAGTCTCTATCAGGTAACTAGGAATTAAGCTTTTGTACTATGGATGTATATAACAAATTATGGTCCTTTAACCTCTTTGAGATCTGCTGCATATGACATTTAAAATGTTTAAATTTTCTCAGTGAACCATGATCATGTCTAACAGCAACCTTTGAAGTCTCCAAAAGGAGGATGGGGCCCCACAATGAGGATTGCACCTGGACTGTGGTAATGCCACTAAGCTGAAAACCACCACCTTAGGACTACAAATTGCTTGGGACAATTTCAAGGTGGCTAGCTGAGATGGTCCAGCCTCACAAGCTACTCTAGCCAGAACTTGAGACAAGCCTGCATTTTCCCATTACAGAGTCTGGGCAACAAATGACACAGCTGGTTCTCCCAGGACTTGACAATTATCCTAATTTTTTTCAAAGTCCCCTAAGATGCATCACCCCCAGACAGAAGGAAGTAATTTTAAGAAAACCATGCCCACATTCCCAAGAGGTGGGGTGTGCGGTTTTTGGTTGTTCAGTGGATTATGGATATTTGTCATCATTTGGGGGGCTGGTTACAAGTTGTAATTGGTAATGGCCAGGAAAAAAGCTGAACAAAGATTAGATTCAACGATCTTGTTCTAAAAAGAAAAAGTGGGGGGTAGAGAAATAGGCTAAAAGGTTAGATTATTGAATCTACTTTTAAAAAGCAACTACTAATCTTTAATATGTTACAATAATAAGGTTTTTTGCATGTTGATACAAATTTGAGGTCATTTTTGCTATACTGTATATGTTCCTAATCTTGTTTAAGACATTTTTGTATATTGATACAAATTTAAGGTTATTTTTGTTAGAACATACTGTACATACGTTTCTACTCTTACTCAAGATATTGTACCTATACAGTTCATTTAACAATGTAATGTAAGTTTCTAGTCCTTGAAAGTTATTATTACAAACTATTTAGGTAAAAAAGAAATGCAGGTTAGTAGTTAGTGACCTATAACAATCAAACTTTTAGTCATGTTAGGCATGTTTTTGAGGTCAAACAGATATATTTTAGATAGACAGGTGATCTTCAAACATTTCAGAGAACTACAAAATATGGCACTTAAAATGTTTTAATAACATAAGGTTTTGTGTAATTTTTTTTTTTATGACAATGAGACATGTCTGCTCCTGGCAGCACCAATCTACTTTAAAGAAGATGATGGGCATCAAAGAAACTCCACAGGGACTTTCTTTGTTACAAAAGTTAGCCACTGGGCAAGAAAGTGCCCTTGAATTGATTGCTGACAGTATGATGTCCAAATTGGACAAGCAGGCTGGGTGGTGGTGGTATGTCTTTAATACCAGCACTGGGGAGGCAGAGCCAGGTGGATCTCTGTGAGTTTGAGGCCAACCTGGTCTAGAGAGCGAGTTCCAGGACAAGCTCCAAAGCTACACAGAGAAACCCTGTCTCAAAACAAAACAAACAAACAAACAAAAACTGAACAAGCAAGATACAAAAGAAAGGACTGCCAATCCTTGCCAAGACAAGGTGGGACAGTCCTTCAAAATTCCTGCTTCACAGAAAAGTCTGTCAGATATTCTAGGCAGGCTGAAGATGAAGATGGATGCCCCATTGTTACAGAGGAACCTGACTGTACCTACTTGGTAGCCAGCTGTTTCTGTCATTTTTAGAAGTTGTTTGCTCTGCACTTCCTGTTTACTCAGTTAATATTATTTCCTTCTCAGGTCTCTGATGGAGTTGAAGACTAGATAGTTATAGGTTTCTTTGTTAACAAATTCAGAAAAGAAACTCACAAAAGAACTGTCAAGTGTATAAGGCTGAGAGACATAAAAAGATAGTTTTGGGTTGGTAATGCAAGTTAGGACAGAAAGTGAATTAGGTACAATACTTTGGACTCACCAAGATAGGATAGATAATGGAGTATTTTCTCTGAATTTGTCAAATGCTAATGGACTAGACATTGTTAATATACTAATTGCCTGTATATATTTGTATATATTGTTCTTATTGTATATAGTTCTTCTAAGTTAGTTATTTTATTTAGACAAAAAGGGGGAAATGTGTGATATTTTGTTTGTGCTCTGACAAATAAGGCTTGCTTGGAGTCAGAGGGTGGAGCTATCCAGTAGTTAACCATAGAGGTCTGGAGCTCTGTACAGAGAGGAAACAGAAAGTGATATGGAGGGGCAGAGAGAAGATCTTGGCCTGTTTTACTAATTCTAAATGGTCTTTTAATAAAAACCCGGAGCCAGATATTGGGGTAAATGCTGAAAGATCAGTACGGTGGGATATCGTTCTGTATGCTGTGAATATGTGTTGCTCTGATTGGTTGATAAATAAAACGCTAATTGGCTAGTAGCCAGGCAGGAAGTATAGGCAGGGCAAGAAGATGAGGAGAATTCTGGGAAAAGGAAGGGCTGAGTCAGAAGTCACCAACCAGACATAAAGGAAGCAAGATGTCAAGGCAGAACTGAGAAAAGATACCAAGCCACATGGTTAAACATAGATAAGAATTATGGGTTGATTTAAGTGTAAGAACTAGTCAGTAATAAGCCTGAGCTAATGGCCAAGCAGTTACAATTAATATAAGCTTCTGAATGATTATTTTATAAGTGGGCCATGGGACTTCAGGGGCCTGGCAGGACTGGAGAAACCTTCTGACTATCAGAAGACAAAGGAACAAGCCATAGCTACTTCTCACCTCACCAACTCCACAGATCCTCTGACTGAATACCTCCGAGTCCTCAGACAAAAGGGTCTCTAGTTCCTGTCTCCTCATACCTTATATGCCTTTCTCTGCCCAGCCATTTCACTTCCTATCTCAACCTTCCTAGTGCTGGGATTAATGGCATGTGTGCTTCCCAAATACTGGGGTTAAAGGGGTGTGCCACCACTGCCTGGCTCTGTTTCTCTCCTAGACTGGATCAATCTCATGTAGCCCGGTGTGGCCTTGAACTCACAGAGATCCAGATGGATCTCTGCCTCCCAAGTGCTAGGATTAAAAGTATGTGCTACCACTGCCTGGCCTCTATGTTTAATCTAGTGGCTGGCTCTGTCCTCTGATCCTCAGGCATGCTTTATTTGATACACAATATATCACTACATTGGCCCTTTTGGACAGAAGAACATAAGAGGTAGGAAGTCACTGGTGGCTGCTCCCCTGCTTCTCTGATCTTTCAAATTTTTATCTTAATATATGACTCCTGATTTTTATTGATAAAGACTAACAAAATTAATGCTTCAGACCTTTTCCATACCAATAAAATGACTGCCTTCATGTTACATCCAACACCGCACTCCATCATGGATTCTACATTATAAAAAATGTGACTGAGGGACAACAAGATAGCTCAATGGATAAGGGCACACGCTGCCAAGCCTGAAAGAACTGGCTCTACAAAGTTGTCCTGGCCTCCATATGTGCACAGTGAACAATCATGTATGTATGTGTATATGCACAAACACACACACAAATATATATGTGGTTTTCTTGAGCCAGAGACATAGAATAAACTCCTAGCAAAAACAGATGATTTACTTCCTTGTAAACAACACGTGAGAGGATTTCTGTCTTTCCATAACCAGTCTGTTGCTGCTGGAAAATACCCTCAACTAAGTGTTAGTGTGGACAGTCCAAAAATTAACATAAGAGGTTGATCTTAACCCTGAAAGCCCTGAGAAACATCTCAAATACTGATGTACATTATGAGTTCTGAGTCAGCTGCTGTGTTATCCTATAACTGTGCTCATGAGCATCTTGCACAAAAAAGATCAACAAAGGGAGAGAGACGGTAGATCAGAGCCAACCCAATGCCACTGTGTAGCTTTGAAATCTTCAGCAAGCCACTTCTAAACCTTGACGTCTTCATTCATTTCTGACTCTCCCACAGGATACTATTAACTTTTATATTATATATATATTATATACATGATTCCCCGGTTTGAATTATGTGTCTAAGTGCTGATTCTTATAAAGATGATAGCACCAAACAGTCAGCCCTGAAAACATAAATACAAGTATCATTATACAAATTAAGGTTATATTTAGAAATATATATGTATATACATATATACATGTAAAAACAATTAATGAAAAAAGAGAACATAAATTTGCAAGAGTAAGGAGAGGTATATGGAAGGGTTTGGAGGGTGGAGAGCGAAGGGAGAAAGGATGTAATGATGTTATAATCTCAAAATTAAAAGAAATAAAAAAGAAGCATATTCTCCCTTTCCCCTTCATATCACCTGTGTTCTAAACTCCACCTTCCTTAAATGGGAATGAAGAGAGGGAAGTTTAAGTGGAGATGAATGGAAGAGTAGGAAAGAGACTCGGGGGAGGGAATAATTACCACAAAAATACTTGAAAAAAGCTATATGTAGACCTGATTTTTATAAGTTTCCTAAATATGCATGCATTATATATTTAAATTCACATATATATGTAAATAAATATATATAAATATTTATTCATTTAATCATTGTTACCCTACACAAGTACACAAGGGCTAATGCTCTTCCTGGAAGTCATTGGTTCCCCAAAAAAGAAACCTTCCTCTAGTTGTTGGGAAAGGTTGTCCTGGAGACCTCCAAAATGATACAAGGTATTGCCATTGCTTTCGTTTAGTTTTGGTTTGATCTTGTTTCTGTTTAGTGCTGGAATTAGAGGCATGTGCCACCAAGCCCAGCTGTCATTTGTCTTGATTGCCCTCCATAACTTGATATTAAGACCCCATTGCTGGCTGGGCGGTGGTGGTGCACACCTTTAGTCCCAGCTCTTGGGAGGCAGAGCCAGGCCGATCTCTGTGAGTTCAAGGCCAGCCTGGACTACAGAGCAAGATCCAGGACAGGCACCAAAATCTACAGAGAAACCCTGTCTCAAAAAAAAAAAAAAAAAAAAAAAAAAAAAAAAAAAAAAAAGCCCCATTGCTGAAGATATCACATACTTTGTTCCATGGGGCATGGGAAAAAAAAAAATCAAGTTATTGACCAGTAAGTTTTCCCCTGTTGTCTAGCTTCCTTAGTACTATACATTTTATGTAGGCTGATATAGCAGAAAAATCATTAACAGTTTACCCAGCTGTGAACCCAGTAAGCTACAATAATGACTAACACGAACCAGGTAATGGTGGTGGATGACTTTAATCCCAGCACTCAGGAGGCAGAGGCAGGCGATCTCTAAGTCCAGGCCAGCCTGGTCTAGAGAGTGAATTCAGGACAGCCAGGGCTACACAGGGAAACCCTATCTTGAAAAACTAAAAAATGAATAGATAGATAGATAGACAGATAGACAAAATAATAATGACTACCATGGTAAGATAAGCCCACAGGTACAACAATGGCACGAGTATTATGGGGTTAACCAAATGCTTTTTTTGTGGAGTTAAAGCCCACTCTCAAGGAGGAAATGCATGCCTAGTTCTGTAAAAGTGGCTAAAGGCCTGTGGTTGAGGAGCCCACATACTACAACTTACTGAATAGGCATCATAACAAACTGCCCTTAAATCCCAATCTCTAGCCACTGAGTAGTGCAGCTCTGTTTGTTTTGCACAGTGGTGAGGGTTGGCACAGAAACTCACAACTGATCAATATGAAGAGAATAAGTCTGTGCAAAGCTCAGCACTCCACCCGTCTCAGGGACCACTGGTAAAGAGGAGTAAAAAGACTGTACAAGCCACAGGTCAGTGAGGACTGGAGCAAAACATTGTCTTCTGGACAAGACAGAATCGCTGCACTCACACATCACAGCAGTTGTTGCTGCATGCATGAGACCTGCACAGCATCAAGCCAGTCGACATTCTAGCATGGCGGGTGGGGAATGGCTCGTGAGCCTTCTCCTACCTGAGAAGTACCTTCTACAGGAGGGAAATGTAGTTTTCTTTAGAGATGTAGCTTCACCATATTCCAGTGGATGGCTCCACACTCAGGTGTATGGTCAGCACAATTGGGCTGGGTGGATTATTTAAAAAATAAAGAGGACACAAAGTTGGGAAGGAGAGGGGCTGTGACGGTGAATCTAGGAGGAGTTAAGGGGAGCACTGGGAGGTGACTATGATCAAAATGGTACTGTGTGTGTGTATAAAGATCTCAATAAAAACATACCAAAAATAGAAGCATATTGGACTTCAACATATTTGTAGGAAACAGACTCAAAAGAGGGCAAAGAACTTGGAGGTATCGTAGGCATGGAAAAAAAGAAAGCTGAGATAGTCCAGGGTTACAGAAAGTCCTTCAGGTATGAATCTAGGCGATGAATTCATCACTAAGAACCTTCCATAGTTAAGATTTTTATGTTTTTATAAATATTTTTATATTTTGTATGAAATTTTTTTCTTGCCATAATATATAGAAGTCACTTAAAATTGTCACTAAGTTGTTTTAACAATAAATAAGTAACTTGAGAATTAGAGACTAATTTCTCCTAAACTGATTGGTTGAATATAGTCTGATTCAAAAGTTCTGCTTATCACAGTAACATGTGCTAGTCTGAATGGAACTGGCCCCATAAGCCCAAAGGGAGTGGCAGTATTAGGAGGTGTGGCCTTGTTGGAGGAAGTGTGTCACTGTGGAGGCAGGCTTTGAGGTCTCATATATGCTCAAGCCATGCCAAATGAGACAGTCCACTTCCTGTTGCCCTCTGATCAAGATGCCACCATGTCTACCTACACACTGCCATGCTCCCTCCCATGATGAAAACTGACTGAACCTCTGAACTGTAAGAGTTGCCATGGTCGTGGTGTCTCTTCACAGCAATAGAAACCCTAACACATGTTAATCAACAAAAGATTGTTATACTGAGAATAACTCACACGATAATGTCTTAAGACACTGTTTTAAGGCACTGCAGAATGAGTTACCTAAAGGATTCAATATGGGTTTTGTATCATTTTAAATGAGGTATTTAAATTGGTAGGATATTTAATTTCAAAAGAAATATTGGACCTTTGTATTCTCCTCAGTATTGGGTGCTGTGGGATGTCTTTCTCTCTGCTATGAGTATGTTTTATTACCATTGGTTAATAAAGAAGCTGTTTTGGCCTATAGCAAGGCAGGATATAACCAGGCTGGAAATCCAAGCAGAGATACAGGGAGAAGAGGGCGGATTCAGGGACACACCAGCGAGCTGCCCAAGAAGCAAGATGTGAAAGTACCAGTAAGCCACCGGCCACGTGGCAATACACAGATTAATAGAAATGGGTTAATTTAAAATTTAAGAACTAGCTAGTAGTAAACCTGAGCCATAGGCTGCTCTTGGAGAGGACCTGAGTGTAGGCCCCATATACCAACAAGAGGCAGCTCAGACCTCCTGTAACTCTAGGGATTTGATGTCCCCTTCTGGTTCTGTGCGCACCTACACTCATGTGGAATATATTCACACACAGACACATACAAATCAATCTTTAAAAATAAATAAACATGGGCTGGAAAGATGGTTCAGCAGTTAAGAGCACTTGCTGCTCTTCCAGAGGACCCGAGTTCAATTCCCAGCACTTGCATGGTAGCTCACAACCATCTGTAACTCCAGTTCCAGGAGATCCAGTGATGTCTTCTGGCCTCCCTGGGCACTAGGCAAGCATGTAGTGCATAGACATACATGCAGGCAAAATACCCATACACATAAAATTTTAAAATAGGTAAATAAAAATAATCTTTAAACTTTAAAAGGGTAAGGAACTTGCAGGGTGTTTACCCAGCAACCCCACAGTTCCCCAGAGTTTTCTTGAGTGGGAGCAGCAGGAAATATTAGATAGAAGGATTTATATTGTAGAGATAAACAGATAGAAAATAAAGGATAGCCTCAAGAGGGCCTGGAACCTATTCCAAGGAGCCCTGACTGTCTCTGCCCCAGAGTATTTATAGAAACGCCAAGGGGTGGAGCAAAAGACCTCCCCCCAGCACAGCCAAGTGCAGACCATCTCAGACACCTGCACTCAGGTCCGTGGTCCTAATCATCCTCTATGCGGACCTGCTGGGTAAAGCCACGAGGAACCTGAAAACAGGCTCCCACAGGTCCCCCTTTCTTAATATATAAAAAATAACTCGTTATTAATAGCTTACAGCAATCTCCATAGCTGTTACACCTCCCAGTATGGGAGTAGAGGATGATAAAGATGGCATTTCTTTTTTGGATTAGGTCCAAGGTGACTACAGCAGTCTTTAGCTGCATCAAGACCTTTCTAAACCAAAAGCTCTTAATGTAATTGCAAACTTAAAGAATCCCTTAGCTTCATCATTACCATTAACAAGTTAACATAAATATTGCTATACATAGTCACAATTCTCTCAATCTTACATCTCAAAGCAAACTCTTAACAGAACCATTTGAATTAATGTGCTAACAGAACATAGGAAAAACTTCTAATGTATTCACAACCTTAAATATTTCCTTAACTCCACAAAACCAGGTGCATTAATATCAATAGGTTAAACATAATTTCTGCAAACATACATTCGACCTTAATTCACTCATAACTCCTCCTTTTCTTTATAATTTTTTAAACAATCTCAAACCTAGTTAGAAGAAAACCCAAACTTTCACAATTCCTATAAACCCATATTGAAAAGCAATATTCTCAATCTAACCATTAACACTTTGAAAACTTTTAGCAAAACATCCAAAAGCATTTCTTAATAAAACTCTTTACACTTTAAAGTAATCTCTTAGTATACCCATTTGCATTTCTTACTAACAAAATATGACATTAATCCACTCAAACAAGAAAATATTTTTAAATTAAACAGACTAAGGAATATTAACTCTTCCTTTTCTTTATAATTTTTTAAGCAAAATCTCAAGCCCAGTTAGAAAACCCAAACTTTTCTGTTTAAACAATTCCATTTGTAACAAAACCAGTTCCATAAGTAATTTCATTTTTACACAGTTCCATAAAACAGTTCCATTTTTAACACAGAACAATTCATGAATCACCAGCATATATGCACACACAAAACTGCATCTTGACTCGAGGTAGAAACAATAAATTTCTTCATTTAAACAGTTCCATTTTAACACAAACAATTCCAGAAAACAGTTCCTAAGTCATTACCATAAGTAAATTCAAAATTGTCCCATTGCAATGAAATCTCTATTGTTCATTTCATTTCTTAAGTCCTAAAATTCAAATACTAAATTCTGGTAGTAGCCTTCCAAATATGAAGAAATCCATAACAAAAACCTTTTTGTAGTTTTATCTCTTTAAGTTCAAAAAGTTCAAAAAAGTAAATTCTGGTATCAGACTTTCACTTCCAAATATGAAGAAGGGTTTTACAACCAAAACTTTTTGCAGTTAACAATTTTAGTTCAAACAAGCGTCTCTGCAACTTTTGTTCTCAAGTCAGAGACCTTTTTAGTTATAGTAATATTTTAAACTGCACTGTTTTTGCTGTTAGCTCAGGGTTTTCTGTGTTGCGTTGATTTTCCACGGATCTCAGCTGCGGATGCCTTGTGCTGGTTCTGGCGTCTGCCATTCTTAGCTTCTTAGTGGCTTCTGGAGCTTTTGAAAATCAGACTGCCTGCTACTATGACACTATCTTCTTCTGTGTCTCAGGTTTTTTTCCCACCATATACATTAAGAATAGACTAACACAACATTTACACTTTCACAAACTCACATATAATATACCTTGCAAAGCATTTAGACCCACATTCAACATTTATACTTTTTTACAAACTCACATATAGCATATTAACATCTACTTATTATTTATACTCCTTAAGGAAACTATAGAACTACTTTAGCATATATATATATCTTATTTACTTCTTATATTCATTCTATATTCTTATTTAAACTTACATTTACAACTAGCATCTTTATTTCCTACAAGCTTATTACTACATGTCTTAGGACTATCTTAGATTTACAACTAGCATCTTTTACTTATACTTCTTGCAAGATTATATTCTTACTTATTTTAACTCAGATCTTTATTTCTTATCATATATCTAACTTAGCAAACACCTAAAGATTTCTTAACACTTAGAGATTTAACATTTTCTAACAAGAGAATAATTTTCTACTTTTTACCCTTAATTATCACTATCTATTAGAAAGATTCTCTTAACTAGACAGGAAGTATGCAAATCATTTCTAAAGTTCAGAGCTTACAGACAGCTTTGATATTCTAAAAGTTCTTGACAGACTGAAACGAGTGTAATTCTTTAATAGCTCTCTCAACTCTGGGATTTAGTGAGTGTTGCTAAACAGTATTTTATGCATTTCAGATCTTTTACAAAAACTCTATTAAGAGCTATCTCCGTTTACAGCAAATCCAAAAAGAAAGAAAAAAGAAAAACCTTGTAAGGAATATTCTGTTTCTGAATCGCTTAGCTAGTCATTCCATAACAAGTCAGTTTTCCATCAGAAGATAGTTGTCTAAATTGGAGTGACGTTCCAGACCTGCAGCTTTCAACAGGTCTGAAAACATTGCTGAAACTTAGTTACAATCGTCTCAAACTCCTCAGCATTCGGAAGACTCTTTATACTCTTACTATCCCCAGACTGCAAGATGGAACCTTAGTATCACGAAAATTGATTTAGTTGCTTTTTACACTCATCACCAAACTCTGATACAATTTTCCCCTCTTAATTTTTAAAGCTGTATTTGCCATGAGTTCTTTAACAGTGTTGATGGTTCTGATAGATTTTTATTAGCCCAATATTTCCACCAAAACTGTTACTATTCAAAGGAGTCAATAACATAGACGTTCTTTCATGAAACATATTCTTCATTAGCTTACTCAGAGGAAAAGCATTTTCATGTTTTAGTATTTTCACTTCATTAGCTTTAACTCCTGATGTTATTGTTATTAGCAGCTGTGATATTTAGCATTGATTTCTTATAAGGAACTTTCAGGTGAACCAACTCTATTTTGCAAGACAGCTAGATTTTCTGAAGTTTGTTTCCCATCTATAAAGCAGTCCTTTCTTTTTGAATGCCTATTTCCTTGTCTCCTTTCTAGATTTGCAAAGGAATCACTCATTGCAGGCTGTTTGTTCAAGAAGTAAAGAACGTTTTTAATTCCCATAAGTTTCTTCATATCTAAGACAATGTTCAGTGTATGAACTGCTTTCTCTTGCTTTTTAAAGGGTTTTTAAGTGGCTTGTTTGCTCTTATAGGTAGCTTTTCGTCTGATTTGAGTTTTCAAGAGGTAAGAATAAGCTTTCTAGCATTGCTTTGAAAAGAAACTTCATTGGGGGGGGGGGAAGAGGTTTTGGACAGTATCACCATCTTTAGCTGAAAAACTACATTTCCCAGAATGCATTTCTCTTCATCAGCTCATTGTTAGGAGCTAGCTTCCGGACTTCATTGCCATAGTTCTTTTCAGGTCCGGGAGTCAACTTCTGGTTCTCTCTTACCAGACTCACTTAAGAAATTCTTGCCCAGGAGGTTTGAACCAAGTTTTTTGCTTTTGCAACGGGAGATTTGAACAAGCATTTTACGTTTTCAACTACTGAAGATTGGAAGATTTCTGCTCTCTCTGTGCTGGTCTCAACAGGTGTCTCTCCTTCATTTGACACTGGCCCCAGATCAGAACTGCACCTGCCTCGTTAGTGCGCATTGAGATGGGCAATTTCTGACAGCAACTTCTCTCGGGGCTTGTGTTTGCCTTAGCCAGTCAGTGAAAAACAAAAGCATTTACAACAGCTTTTCCATAGCTCCTTCAGAGAGATTTTTCTCCCACTGATAGATCTTTATTTTGCTTGTTCCTTCCCCCCACAGATGCAGAGCTTCAGATATCTCAGGCTGCTCTGTACCTCTACTAGCTGCCTTTGGAGGTAGGGGCTCCCCCCCCCCCCCAATCTGCCTCAAACTCTAGCAGCTTTCTCAGGTCATGCATTTTCTGGGGAGGAATCTGTCCCTTCTCCGTTTCTAATCAGAGTCTTTCTTCCTGACAGTTCCCAGTTTGGTCTCAGTTTATCCCCTCTGCCCCAGAAACAGTTTCCGACACTAAAGTGGCGGCTTTTCCTGTTACTGAAGGTAGGGGCTTTTTGTCCGTTTCTGTTTTCGGGGTCTGTGAGGTTTGTGTTCATAAATCAAGCTTAGCAAGGGAGGTTTTTGTCATCTCTAAGCTCGCATCAGGACTGGTGTTTTGCCTCATCAGGCCTTCACCTGGCCCAGTCCCTCAGTGGGTTGTGTGTGTTTGTCGTTTACTTTCAGACACAGCTTATGCCACAGGCAATCACCCCTCAGGGCTACACTACCTCATCTCACCAGGAGCCAGTTGAAACAAAGCTTTTCTCATCAGGATGCTTTTTCTGATAGAAAAGAAAGCTTTACTCCTGGATGGTCTCAGTTCTGCTCTGGCTGGGCTCTTTCCCCAGACAGCGTTCTGACTCAGCAGCACAACTGCTTCAGACACAGTTCAGCTTTACTGTTTTCCCAAAAAGGTCTTTTCTCTGATAGGAAAGCTTTTCTCAGATTTTTTTATGCAGCTGTGGACCTATCAACCCAGAACTTGTAGGAAAGCGGGCAACTGTGCCCTTCCCGCGGGCTTTAGGTTTGTTTGTAAGCAGTTTTCCCCTGGGTCCTGCACCTTCCTGCCTCAGCTGTGCACTCCAGGAAGTTTACAACTGCAGGAACCCTAGTATCCTCCAAATGCACTCCAACGGAGACACTGGCTAGCTGCTTCTCAATTGCTGGTTAGAAGCAAGGATACAATGCTAACAGAGTTTGCATTGCTTCAGGGGATCTTTGCATTAGGGCAATTAGGAGCACCTTTTCATTTTGAACTGCTCACTCACCACAAAAAAAAAAAAAAAACCCTTGATGCCTCAGCTCAGCTGTAACTGAAAAACTTGGGCTTTTTTTGCTCTTCCCAGTAAACAGTTTCCTGCCCTACTGGGCTCTTTATGGCTCTTCACCCATATTCTCCCAAGCGTTTCCCTCAGGGGACTCTGACCCACTGTCTTTTACTAGCTTGAAGAGACAGAGCTTAGAAGAGGTTTTTAGGAACTCCTTCCCTGCCTCCTGCATTGCAGGGAGGATTTTTCAAGCCTGAAAGAGAACTTGGAGAGGTTTTGCTGTCTTAAGAGGTTTGTTGTTTTCCCTTAGAACTAATCACAGGTGATTCCCATACTAATATTTTCAGGTGATTCTAATTTTTGTCCTTTTGAGAGAGAAAGTTAAAGGCTTTTTAGAGAGATTTTTTTTTCCCCAAAATTTTTCAAAAAAAGCTTTTTAGTTTAAGAGAAAGATTTTTTTTTTTTTCCCAAGAGAAAAAGACCAACTTTTCCCAAAACTTCTGAACTTCAAACTTTTTGGCTTCTTACACCCGCATTTTTGCTTCTGGGAGAAATTACTTTCTCCTGCCGCTTGGACCTAGCATTTCAGCTGTCCCTAGGCCAAAAGCTTCCATAGGAAACTTTTTTTTCTGCCCAATAAGCTCAAAGAAGAGCTTTTTTACTACCCATAAAGCTCAAAGGAAGATTTTTTTTTCCCCAACTTGCGTTCATAGCCCCCAAAATTAGAAAATTTAAGAGTTTTTCTGTCTAGTTGCCTTACTTATCTCAAATTTTTTCTACACGATCTTACACTTCTAAGTGTTTTCTACAGTATATTACTACACTATATCTTATTTTTCACAGATAGAAATTGAGAAAGGGATAGAAGATAGAAAATTTTTGATAGAAGGATGTCCAATTTTTGTGCTGCAGCTTCGGACATCCTTCCAGTCCATTTTTTCCTTTTCTTTTGGGGATAAAAATCCCTGCCTCTTATTAATATTCATATTTCATATTCCATTACAACTGGACATGCCCCTTTTTTCCACTGGCAGGGCCTAACTCATACTTTAGCCAAAAACTCTGTAATAAAACGATTATTTTCCTTTGTCTTTAGTCCCTGTTCATTTGTCTTTAGTCCCTATTTTTTTTTTCTTTAGTCCCTGTTTGGGTGCCATTCTGTGGGGCGTTTACCCACCAACCCCACAGCTCCCCAGAGTTTTCTTGAGTGTGAGCAGCAGGAAATATTAGATAGAAGGATTTATTGCGGAGAATCTTGCGGAGATAAACAGATAGAAAATAAAGGATAGCCTCAAGAGGGCCTGGAACCTATTCCAATAGGCCCTGACTGTCTCTGCCCCAGGGTATTTATAGAGACGCCAAGGGGTGGAGCAAATGACCTCCTCCCCCAGCACAGCCAAGTGCAGACCATCTCAGACACCTGCACTCAGGCCCATGGTCCTAATCATCCTCTCTATGAGGACCTGCTGGGTAAAGCCATGAGGAACCTGAAAACAGGCTCCCACAGGAACTAGAGAGAGCTCAATAGTTAAAAGTCCAGGTCCCGGGGTTGGGGATTTAGCTCAGTGGTAGAGCGCTTGCCTAGCAAGCGCAAGGCCCTGGGTTCGGTCCTCAGCTCTGGGTGGGGGGGAAAAAAGTCCAGGTCCCAGAATTCATGTAACAAGCCAGGTGTCCCACACATACCTGTAACCCCAGCTGAGAGGGGCAGAGAGCAGACAGTCACTAGACTTACTGGCTTCCAGCCTATCTGGGGAAATGTTAGCCATTGACAGACTTTTCCTGGGGAGATGAAACATATACATGTCTATTCATGCCAGAAAGGGAACCCGTGCATACCAAAATAACAAATGCACCAATAACAGCCTTGCTGAAGCGGGAAGTTTGTTCTGGGGTTACTAACAGGAGCATGGGTGAGGGATTACTGATAGAAACAGCTGCATCCCCGGGGCTCTCTGCACAGCTGGCAGGCAGCTCGACAGGCCCAAAGGCTCTCCTCTGCAGCATGCCTCTCGGAGTCAACCTGCAACAGGTGGTTTGTGCTTCCACTCATGCCAGGCTCTCACAAGTTTCTGCTTTATCAGCCCTGTGACACTTTACTTACTGAACCTCCCCCTCCTTCGCAGAGGGAATGCTTCAATCTGGAAGACACTGCTCTACAGCATCCCTAGGTTTGGAGAAAGGCCATCTCTCAAAATTACAGGTAAGGAGTAACAGAGAACACCCGGTGCCTTCTGGCCTCCGCACATGCATGCACCTGTAGACACACGTGTACATGCGCACAGACACACGCTGGTTCATCTTTTAAAAAGCCTGCTGCCCATGAGGGACAAATCCCTTAAAATACTGCAAAGAGAACTCCAAGGTTCAGGCTGTGGGGCCAGGCAGGAATGAACTGAGGCTACTGGGGGAAGGATGGCTGCACTCACCTCCACACAGGCCTGCGGAGACTCGAGGGACTCATCATCTTGCTGATCCATGGTCTCCTCCAGGTGTAGCCAGGTGCCCAGCTGCACAAACAAAAGAAGCTCTGAGCACAACCCACACTGCCACCCTCCAGCCCAGCCTACCCACCTAGATTAGCTTCTAGAAGTTAAGGCTCCAACTGGGCATTAACCAAGGATCCCTCAGTTCCTCCTCTAGGCCAAATCTTCATAGCTCCAATTGTTCTTCTGTTCTCACTGCCCTGTAATCCCACCCCATGCTCAAACATGGCCTTCTGCCCACTACCAAAATGTGCAGCTCCAGTCAGGACCTTCACTGGGTCCTGGGAGCCCCACAAACACCCAGCACACAAAGAACTCCTTTGTATTACGTACTTGACTGCCCTGAGCATGCAACCACAAACAAACCAGTACCACCTCTTCCCAGGACCAGCAACCACAGCCACTGACCAAATGGATGAAGCTCGGGACACAGCCCAACCTTACTGACTTCACCATGGCCCTTTCATCAGTCAGGCCAGATGTTTCACCAAACATCCCAGAGTCTCCACCTTCCTATCCAAAGGTGGGGACAGGACCCTAGCTCCTCCCTCCACTATCCAACTTGAATCTGGCTCAGAGTCTTACCCAAACCCTTAGGCCCTGAATTTGTAGCTTGAACCTGATTCCTCCATCGATGTGGAGGGCTCTGGGGCCTAAAGCTGCCATAGTCTATGCAGGATTGGGGGGAGGGGGGGGGAGGGGGCTCTGCCAGATACAGCACAGATACAGGCCCAGAACCTGTAACTCTGTAGCTCAGCTGTCACTGTGCCAATTTGATGTCACAGACTCTGAAACCAGGGCAGCACCTGGCCAATCCCAGCTAGGCACCCAACTCCACCTCAGACCCTTGCTGGTTTATGTCATGCGAGGATGGAACCCAGGGTTCTGTGCATGCTGGCAGTCTACCCACTAAGCCACATCCCCAGCCCCTGTCTTTCTCTTTCTCACGACCCTGCCCCTGATTCTCACTCTCACACTAGTGTACAGCCCCATCTACTTCCGTCCACCCACCTCTGCAGGCCCCAGCTTGAGTCTCAACCTGCACAAATTCCTACTGTAACACTTTCCTGGGAGACCCTGTCTTTCCCCAGTCTTGGGCATCAACTGGTTGTGATTACAGCAAAATCCACCAAGACCCCAGCACTGTGTATCTAAAATCCATTGCTAGCAGGGCACAGTGGCACAAGCCTTCCACCCCAGCAGATTCCCACCCAGGATTTGTATTCGGGACCCAGGCTATTTGCCAATCTGAGGTTCTTTTTTTGCTTTGTTTTGGCTTTGATTCCTTGGTCTTTTGAGACAGGGTCTCGTGTAGTCTAGACTAGCCTCAAACTCACCATTCTCCTGCCTCCACCTCTCAAGTGCTGAGTTTATAGGCATGTGTCACCAGACCTGGTTTATGAAGTGCTAGAGTCGGAACCCGGGGCTTTGTCCATGTTAGGCAAGCACCTAACCCCCCGAGTTTACACCCCCAGCTTCAGTCAGGTTCTTAAAGGAATCCGAATCCCCTTATGCCTGGAAGTCACGGCTGCCACAAGGCCCTGTAGTCAGCAGCTCTGCAAGCCTGTAGAGCTGCAGTTATAATACAATATGACCGATATCTGAGCACAATGCTCCAGAGCTGGTACACCTCAGCGTCTGGCTCCCGAGGGTTCAAAGGCCCCAGCTATTCCAACTCTGTAAAGATGCTTACTGCATCCACCTCCTCCCAGACAGCTGCCTATCAGAAGGCAGCTAATGTGAGAAGTCCTTCGGGATGCAGAATCCTTACCTCCAAGCTGGAGTCTCTACCCAACTTGAACATTTTAGAACCCTGCTTTATTCTACATGGGTTCTGGGATTCACTTCAAGATCCTCTAACTCTGGCATGTACAAGGGGCATTCTGCCTAGAACCCTCTGCTAGGCCCTGGAACCCTCAATCAGGTACTTGGCTGTCTAAAAGATTGATTAGCTCAAGCAACACTGCCTGTCTTAGGGCAGGACCCGGGAACTCCAGCCTGCTCTCTTGTGTACCCATTTTCTCCAAATAGAAATGCTCCCTCTTAGAGAAGGTGGGAGGCTTCTAACACTCAGAAAATAAACAAAACTTAAAAATCCCAGAAGCTGAAACTTTAAGTTCTACACACACACACACACACACACACACACACACACACACACACAC
>CABHPP010041925.1:0-14714 GCA_902168425.1 Peromyscus attwateri | reverse complement strand
AACTTGGTTCTTCTATAAGAGCATTATGCACTCATTTTTTGGTGGGAGGCGGGGAGACAGGATTTCACTATGTAGCCTCGATTGGCCTAGAACTTGCTATGTAGACTAGGTTAGCCTCAGACTCACAGATTCACCTGTTTTCTGCCTCCTAAGGGCTGTGATTAGAGGTGTGCACTATCATTTTCAGGTCATTGTGCATTCTTAACCGCTGAGCCATCTCTCTAGCCCCAATGAAAGTGTTTTTCCCCTAAAGTAACATTTCTAGAGAGTTGATGGAGTACATAAAGTCTGAAACTTCTCTGGTATGGAGAACAAGGGCCCCTGGAAGAGGCTCGTGTTTTAGTCTCAGAAACTTGTGAATAAATTACTTTTCATGTCAAAAGAGACATTGCATATGTGGAAATAGTCAAAGAGCTTTATATCAGATGTTGTACTAGTTATCTTGGTGGGACCAATCTAATGAGTTCTTAAGTTCAGAAAAACCTCTTCTGGCTGAAACTAAGAAAAGATGGTTTGATGGACAAGGGAACTGGATAGAGACTCAGTATTGCCGACTTTGAAAATGGAGGAAGGGACTTGGGCCAGGGAATGTAGGTGGCTTTTAAAAGACAAAAAAGGCAAGGAAATTAATTCTGCTTATGTTCATTTCCTACTCTAATTAAATAAGT
The DNA here is from genome assembly GCA_902168425.1 of Peromyscus attwateri. NCBI lineage: Eukaryota > Metazoa > Chordata > Mammalia > Rodentia > Cricetidae > Peromyscus > Peromyscus attwateri. The sequence goes on along the minus strand of CABHPP010041925.1, from coordinate 14,046 downwards.
TGCCACAAATTCAGTGACTTTGAACTATGCAAATTTATCAAGTTTGCAGCAGAAATGTAACACAGGTCTTAAAGGCTGAATATAAGGTGTGATTGCAGCTGTGTCTTTTCTGGGGACCTTGAGGAAAAAATGTGTATACATATTGCCTTTTGAAGCTTCTAGTGACCACTTGTATTCCTTGCCTCCTGATGCCCTTCCTAAGGTTTTAAATACATTGCCTCAGCCTCTGCTTCTGTTGTCTTCTTCTTTCTCACCATGTCTTCTGTTACCTGTATTAAGCAGCTGCATTTTCAGTAGTATTTGTAGAAAGCTGATACATCTACTTCTCACATCAGGGTGTTCAAGTATCTATCATATTACACATTTTCCTTGGGCTTAAACACCTTTGGTGTGTTCAAGGCATATCACTTTCATATCTACGAATCAGCTCAGGTTTGGTGTGGGCTTTTTTGAGTCCTGCAGTTTTGTTCTTAGTCTTGCAGTATTCAAATCATCACGAGGCTGATGTAAATTCAGACAAATGGACCAGTGAGACAGAATAGAGACTAGATGCCAGTGCATTTGTAGCCAACATGGTTTAACGGAGGTGCTGAGACATACATTGGAGAAAGAATAGTCTTTTCAGGAGTGTTGGATAAACTCCCTGACCATATAAAGAAAAATGAAACAAGATCCTTATGTCTCACCAGACAAACCTCAACTCAAAATGTATCAAATTGTATTAATGATTTAAAGGTAAGATCTGAGACTATTGAGATTATTATAAGAAAATATTTTGAAAATGCTTTGAGACACATGGAATGGCAAGGATTCGGGGAAGAGATTTAGAGGATTTTGGTTTGTTTGTATTTTTTGGGACAAGACCCTCAAAGCACAGGAAACAAAAGCAAAACTAGACAAACTGAGAAGTTTCAGCATAGCAGAGGAAACAATGAGCAGAGTGAAAAGACAACCTGAACCCCGAGCTTCATTTGTGTTGCTGTGTTAGGATATCTGGACCAAAAGAAACTTAGGGGAGAAAGGGCTTATGGGGCTTGCAATTCCAGGCTACAGTCCTTCATTGTGGGGAAGTTAAGGCAGGAACGTAAAGCACCTAGTCACATCACAGTCCAGAGCAGAGATAAATGAATGTATGCATGCTTAATTCTCAGCTAGCTTTCTCTACTTGTACTGGCTGGTTTTGTGTGTCAACTTGACACAAACTAGAGTCATCAGAGGAAGGAGCCTCAGATGAGGAAATGCCTTGATGAGATCCAGCTGTAAGGCATTTTCTCATTTAGTGATCAATGGGGGAGGGCCCAGCCCATGGTGGGTGGTGCCATTCCTGGGCTGGTGATCCGGGGTTCTATAAGAAGGTGGGCTATGCAAGCTATGTGAGGCAAGCCAGTAAACAGCTTCCCTCCATGGCCTCTGCATCAGCTTCTGCCTCCAGGATCCTGCCCTGTTTGAGTTCCTGTCCTGACTTCCTTCAGTGATGAATAGCAATGCTGAAGTGTAAGCCTAATAACTCCTTTCCTCCCCAACTTGCCTTTTGGTCACAGTATTTCGTTGCATCAACAGAAACCCTAACTAAGACAAATTGGTACCAGAGTAGTGGGGTATTGCTGTGACAGACCTGATCATGTTTTGGGGAGGATTTTGGAAGGACTTTGGAACTTTGGCCTAGAAGAGCCATTGAGTGTTGAGACCTTAGTCGGATGTTCTGTGGAACTTGGAAGATAATAATGTTAAGAGCAGTGCAGAAGATGGAGGCCTGGCTTGTGAAATTTCAGAGGAAATATTAAAGACTCTACCAGGGCCATTTGCTCTCTTGAATTAAGATCCCCTGGTTCTGGTTAGCTGAGGCTGAAGAATCAGCTGTGATTAACAAGATATCAGAACTACTAAAGCAATCCTGTGATTCTGGTTAGCTTGGGGCTGAAAAATCAGTGGTGATTAATAAGATTAGAGAACTACTAAAGCAAAATTTGCTTTTCTGGGATACTTGATGCTGGTCGGCTGGACCTAAGAAATTAGGAGTGATTAAAAAGGGACCAACATCACTGGGGTTAAACTTCTGGGAATTGTTTCCTGAGAGCACAGAGAAGATGTGTTTCAGGGTTGGCCAAGGTTGTAGCCAGACTTGGTAACATGTACGCGTTACCCAGGTGGTACTGGTTTTGAAGGCATGAAGGGGTCATGGAAAGCAGCTGAGTGGTGGTACTGTGAGTGGCCAATAAAGGCCATTGGTGAAGGTGCAGCTTCAGTGACAGTTGAAGGCCCAGGATTGAAGGAGTCATGCAGAGAAGTTGAGGTCTGGCACCATGAAGAGAGCCTAAGAGAGGTTATTGGTGAAAGTGTAGCCCAGTTGCAGCAAGGAACCCCAGCATATTGGAGATGCCAGTACCATGGGAAGACCACCAAGAACAGTAGCAGCAGTGGAATGGAGCCAGCTGGAACCTGGAAGACAAACTGTGTGTGCTACAGATGGCAGAGCTAGAGAAGTGACCCAAGCTCTTTGGAGGAGTCCAGAAGATCATGAGTGAATCCCAGACATTGAGTTACTTCTACTGTCGGAGTTTGGTTTTGCTTGGTTGAGGTTGTGACAGTGCCCTGGTTCTTCCCTCTTAAAGAAGGCATTTAATTTTGATTTTTAAAGGCTCCTACAGCTGAAAGACTGGAGCTTTTTAAAAGAGATTGGATATTTTAAAGAGATTGAAATTTTAATGTGTTTGAATTGGTAAAGACTGTGGGACTTTGAAGTTATTCATGATTTTAATGTGAGATCTTGAGGATGAATAAGGGAGGAAGGGTTGTGGCTTAATAGTGATGTGTTTTTGTGTCAAGTTGACAAGGGATCAGTTGTAAATGCTGGTATTGTGTGTCAATTTGACATAAGCTAGAGTCATCAGAGGAAGGAGCTTTAGTTGAGGAAATGCCTTGATATACAGTCCAAGGACTCAAACCAAAGAATGTTCATACCCACATTCAGGCTGGGTCTCCCCACATCAATTAAGGCACTTGTGATAATTCCCCATAGACACTTTCACAGGCTAACTGGACCCAGGCTCATTGACACTTTCTTCCCAGGTGATTCTAGATTGTGGCAAGTTGACAATTAAAATACATGCCCACTACAGAATGGGAGAAAATATTTGCAAAGTATGTATCTGACAAAAGGCTAATAACCAGATTATATAAGGAACACCAGTAATTCATTAGGGACATGCCAAATAAACCAGTTTTTGAAAAGGTGGTAGATAAAACAGACATTTCTCAAAAGGATACATAAAAATGCCCAATAGGTACAGGAAAACATGTTCGACATCACTCATCACCAGGGAACTGAAAAGCCACAATAAAACATCACTTCACTTCTGTGAAAAGACTATCATCAAAAAAAGCTTAAGATAAGAAACGCTGGCAAAGAAAAAAGGGAACCCTTGCAAACTGTTGGAATATAAAATGAATAGAAACATTAGAAAAAAACAGGAGGTTCCATTAAAAACTAAAATCAGAGCAAAAATAAGACCCAACAACTCCTTTACTGGAGATATCTGCAAAGGAAATCAAATTATTTAATCAAATTAGTTTATCAAAGTTATACCTGCATGACCATGTTCATTCAATGTTATTGAAAGCAAAGAAATGGGAACAACATGGTCATCTTTCAGCTGATGAATAGATAAAAATTGGACACATTCACACAATGGATACTATCACATAGTTAAGTAGACTAGGATTCTGTTTGTCATCATAAATGTAAATGGAAATCATAGTTAAATGAAATAAGGCAAATAGAAAAGTCAAGTACCATTACCATGTAATCTCACTCATATATAGCATCTATTAAAGTTTATCTTGGGGCTGGAGAGATGGTGTGGTTGGTAAGAGCACTTGCTGCTCTTATAGAGGACCTAGGTTCAATTTCCAGTACCCACATGGCAGCCCACAACCTTCTGAAATTCCATTTCCAGGGTATCTGGACTACTTTGGTCTTAGAACACATACTCAGGCACACATATCCATGTAAAATAGATGGATATTTTTAAAAGTTAATTTTATGTAAACTAAGATGCTTGTCCAGCCTTGATATGAGGTTTGTGCCTAGTCTTATTGTAACTTGTTATACCATGTTTGGTGAATATCCCTGGAAAGCCTGCTCTTTTTATTAAAGGGAAAGGGAGGAAGAGGAGTTTGGGAGAGAGGGGTAGTAGGGGGAGGGACTGGGAGGAGTGGAGGGAGAGGGATGCAATGGGGATGCAATGTATGAGAGAGAAAAAAAAATCAAATAGTGGTTATCAGAGACCAGGGACAGTAGAGTTGGCAATTGATGGGGAAAGGTTGATGAATGAGTACTGATTTATGGCTAGGTAAGAATCTATGGTGTGATACTGCATAGTAGAGCTACTATATAGATAACAACATACTGTATTCTGGTACCAATTTCAGTCTTAGTTTGGTTTCTACTGCTGTGATAAACACCATAGCCAAAAGCAAGTTGGGGAAGAAATGGTTTATTTGGCTTACAGGATACGGTCCATCAGGGATGCCAAGAAGGAACCTTAAGGTGTGAACCGAAGCAAACAACATGGAGGACCACGGCTTACTGGTTTTTCCTCCATGCCTTGCTCAGGATTTCCTGTTCAGGAGTGACACCACACCGTGACTGGGACTTCCCACAGTAGTCATTAATCAAGAAAATGCCCTATATATTTGCTTACAGGCAGTCTGATGGAGGCACTTTTTTTTCAGTTGAGGCTCTTCTTCCCAGATAATTCTAACCTGTGTCAAGTTGATAAAAGCCAACTAAGGACATACTGAATGTTTCAAAAAACTAAAAGGAACAATTTAGACATTTTTTTCACCATAAAGAAATGGTAAATGCTTGCGTAGACAGATGTTTATCTTAATTTAAACATTGCACAATGGTCATATATATCAAAGCATTACTTACATAGTGTCACATTAATAAGTATCATTTTGTTTTATGTATCATTTTAAATGAATTTAATAAAAATCATGTAGTCACATTGCTATTTTGAATTTATATCATACAGAACATTGTCATAGACATTAAAATGCATGTTATATACATCCTTAGTCTCATTTTACAACTGGCCATTCTGAGGCATAGGGACCAAAAGCACTGAAGTCAGAAATTAGAAAAGCAACCCTCATTTCCCAACTTATTTTTTATTCTGAGTCATATTTCTTCCTTCCATTAGACTGGAAGCACAGTTAAAGAAAACTATTGTGGACAAAGATGAACACAGACTCAGTAGGCAAAATGACCTTTAAAAAATGTTTGGGTATCAGGGCATCAGTTGCTTTATATTAAGTACAAGCATTTATTGACAAATCAGTTGTGCCACAAGTTTTTTAAGTCTGAAAATAGCTGATTATCAATCTGCAAGTTGTTGCTTTATCTCACCACCTCCCCAGGAATAAGAGTCAGCAGTCAGAGTGTAAGTGATGAAATCGTTGCTGCTGATGGTGGAATACAATTTGGTTCTCACTCTCTCACAGTTAAGACTGATTCCATGGGGCTACCAGGAAGAAAAAAAAAAGCACTTTTGTCAGTAAATGAAAAAAAAAATAGGTCTGAAAGTAACACCTGCAAGATTTAGCTGGGAACACAAGACATGTTTCCTGTGTTGTCACTCTCTGGACCAACATAATCAATACTTAGAAAAGTTCAGACACATGATGCGAAATGGTCCTAATGCAACTTACTGGGTATCCTGGTTGCTTTGTTTTGTTTTTGTTTTTGTTTGTCAGTGAGTTCCTCTGAGAAGAGGAACTTCAATCAAGAAAAACTGCCTCCATCAGTTGCCTGTAGACAAGTCTGTAGGGCATTTTTTTTCTTGACTGATTGACATGGGTCCTGAGATTGATCCTGGGCTGTATAAGAAAGGAGGCTGAACAAGCACTGAGGAACAAACCAATAAGCAGTGTTTCTCCAAGGCTTCTGCATTAGTTCCTGTCTCCAGGGTCACATGTTAAGTTCCTGCCCTGGCTTAACTTCTCTTCCCCCACCTCCTCTTCCTTCTTCTTCTGCTTCTTCTTTTCTTTTTTGACAGAATCTTGTTCTGTATCCCAGACTGCCCAGGAACCCATCATGCAGCTATGGGACCCTGAACTCACTTTCATCCTGCCTCAGTCTCCCAGGTGCTAGCATTACATTCATGGGTCACCATGCTATTATCTGACTCAGTTCCTGGGGACACATAAGTAGCCATGGGGCATGGGTTACGTAGGACTTATGACCCAGAAATGAGTAGGCAGAGATGACTAAGTGTCCTGCCAGACATGCACGACCATGGGGGCGTGGTTGGAATTCCTATCACTTGGTGCTGTGGTTTTCCCTTTCTTTTTTTTTTTTTTTTTTTTAGGCTTTGCTTATTATTCTTTTAGATTTATTTATTTTATGCCTATGAGTGTTTTTCCTGCATGGATGTCTGTATACCAGATGTCTACCTGGTACCCACAGAGGTCAGACATGGGTGTCAGATCCCTGGGAACTGGATCTGTGGATGGTTGTGCATTGCTATGTGGGTGCTGGGGGAATAGCAAGATCTCTTAACCCTAAACCATCTTGCATCCCCCTGTTGACAAAGTCAGTCGCAAACTTGTGGCAATCCTCTTGCCTCAGCCTTCTGAATGCTGTGATTTTAGGTTAGCACTGTCATAGATGGCTTCCTTTTAGTGTTAATGAAATGCTTTGAAGTTAGCTGCTTCCCACATCCCTTGTCATCATTCCTTTACAGCGAGGAAAACAAATGCACTTGAGTAAAAAGCATTTTCTAATAAATTGTTTTTATGAGCAAAGTGTTTTAAAAGGGGATCTGCATGTCACTCAAAATTAGGATGACTATCAACACTAGCACATTTTTTCTACTTTTTGTCTTGAATTGATTTCAAACTTACAGGAGAGTGGCAAGAATCATCTAGAAAACTTCTGATTGCACTATACCTAACTTCACCCTTCACAAATGTTTAATATCACATTTGTCACATTTGATTTTATTATCTTCTCTCTCTCAGAGAAAGGCTGGTGAATATTTATGTAAACATATTTTCTTTATGTATCTCTCTCTCTGTGTATGTCCCTATAAACATTTGTAGGAACAAATTTTTTCAAGAATTATTTGAGAGTGTGTCCTATTATCCCTTAATTATTCAAAATACCTCTCCCTTGAACAGGAAATTCTTTTTCTATGACCATAGAATAGTTATTAAGTTCAGGAAATTTAATATGGATAAAATACTTTCATCTAATTTATGATCTGCATTCTACTTTTATCAATTGATTTATTAATGTGCAGCTTTTGTCACTCCTGCACAGAATTCAGTCAAATCATAAATACTGCATGTACTTGTCATGTCTTTTTAGTCTTCTTTAATCTGTATGGTTTCTTAGCCTTAGTTCTCTTTCATGATAATGGCATTTTTTTAAACATCCAATTGTTTTTTTTTCCTTTGTGGAATGTGCTTCAGTTGGTTTCCAACAATTAGAATCAAGTGACACTCTATCTTTCAGAAAGAGTACGAGTCTACGTTAGAAAAGTACATCCAGAGGAACATGTTGGGGTATTCTCACTGGACAACTTTTGGAAGTAGAGTTCCTCTTCCCACCATGTGGGTCCTGGAGATAGAACTCAGGTGGTTATGCTTGATACAGGCACCTTTACCTGCTGGGTCACTTCACCAACCCTGATAATATTGATTTTATTGAACTGGTCAAAATGTCATATGTTTACTCATGGTGTACTATTTTGTCCTTGAAACTGGTGAATAAAATATAGGAGAGCCATTTAAGACCATGCAAATAGCTTGTTTTTATTTATCCCCCCCCCCCCCGTGTAGCTAATATCAATTGAAAAGTCTTTCCTAAGCCCATCTTTCCTATGATGTCTACAAGATGATGCCTTTCTAAATCTGTTGATCTTGTTATACCACCCAGTTGACATTTTGTCATTGTCTTTCCCTCTCTGTATCTGGATCAATCTTCTTCCCCTTTCTTCCCCCTAGTTGCCATAGCTTGGTTTCTAGTATAGTGATAAACACCATAACCAAAGTAACTTGGGGAAGAAAGAGTTTATTTCATCTTACAGCTTGTAGTCAGTTCATTATCCATGAAAGTCAGGGTAGGAACTCAAAGCAGGAATCTGGAGGCAGAAACTGTAGCAGAAACCATGAAGGAACACTGCTTATTGGTGTGCTCCTCCTGGTGCATTCATCCTGATTTCTTATAGTATTCAGAACCAACTGTCCAGGCTGGCACTGCACATAGTGAGCTGGACCCTCCCATATTAATTAGTCAAGAAAATGCACCAAAGGCTTGCCCACAGGCCAATATGCTTAGAGCACTTTCTCAATTGAGGTTCCCTCTTTCAAAATGACTCTAGCTTGTGTCAAGTTGACATAAAACTAGCCAGCAAAAGCATTTACACACGACATAGAGCTACTGTAGTTATTAGATCCAGGATGTCACTAAGATAGACAGTAACATTTGGGTAAAAATTCCTACATTAATGTACCTTCAAAGTATCCTCAATTTTCAGATAAAACTTAGTATACAGAACTGAGTGAACTCCTAGGTGTTCCTGTTTGCCAACCTTTAGATACAAACTGCTTATGTCCCCAAAGTGTTCTGTACTCTGGTTTAACATTTTGAATACTTGTGGTATGACCTTGAGCTAAGAATGACCAAAAGCATTTTCACCATCCTTTTCTTGAATTATGAACTTAAACCTAGGATGCTTAGAAACATGATCCTTAACTGACTGGATATGCTTGGAAATATGTGCATCCTTAAAGTGCTTTCCTATGTGAATGTATATACACATAAAATCTCTAGGATTCCTTTCTTTGGGAAGGTCATTGCTTTGGAAATAACTTCCTTGCTCCTCTTATGAACTATGGTTCTAATAAATCCTTCTCTACTGTTTTATTTCTTAGTTGTGATTGTTTTTAGCTTTGTACTTACCGAGATGCAACCCCATTGCATTCAGCTACAATATTGATACTTCCAATCCAAAACTTGTCATCTCACATTCCTTCTTGCAGTTCCTTTTTTTCACAGTGAGATCTGGCTCACACAGCAACCCATTTACTTACTTGCTGAATCCTGCAGTATATATAAAATACTCTCATTTTTTTTATCTAGCAAAAAAGCATAGTAAGAAAAAAAAGTTCCAGACAAAGTTTGATACTATGTTTCAGATATGATAATTCTTATAGGAATTCAGAAAATGATTGGAAAAAATAGTAGAGACTAAGTCACCACACAACTTCCCATTGTGACATTAAGTGTCAGGGCCATTAGGGCAATAATAGGCAGTGAGCTATTTTGTGACATGTCAGGTTAGTCCTTTTATTAATGAATGTTGCATTGGTCCTTTTAAACAACACATTTAAAATCCTTATATAACTCAAGAATTCAAGGAGATATTTTCTGGGATCTCTTCAGCACCATTTAAATGTTCATATACTGAGCATTCATAGCTTTGATTTGGAAAGTCAGAAAAAAATTAAGCTTTCAAAAATGAAAACAGATAAAGAAATTTTTGCCAAATCCAAGTCACTAAAGGAGGTCTACAATAGTCAAAGTGGGACAGGAATGGCATCTTAAAAAAGAAAAAGCCAAGAAGAAAGCTCTGGACCCTCTTTTTGAAGGCAAAACTATTGCAATGCAGAAATACAGAGTAAAAGGAAAAACAACAAATAACTAATGACAGCAAACTTTCTGATCCTCTGGCTCTTATAGTCTTTCCTCTCTCTCTCTTCTGAAATGATCCCTGAGCCTTAGGTCTGGGAGTTGTATTGTAGTTGTGTCTGTGGGTACTAGACTCCACAACTCAGCATTTTGATTGGTTGTGGATTGGTCTCCTGCTGTAAAAAAAAAAAAAGAAAAGAAAAAAAAAGAAAAGAAAAGAAAAAGCTTCCTTGCCGGGCGTTGGTGGCGCACGCCTTTAATCCCAGCACTCGGGAGGCAGAGGCAGGCGGATCTCTGTGAGTTCGAGGCCAGCCTGGTCTCCAAAGCGAGTTCCAGGAAAGGCGCAAAGCTACACAGAGAAACCCTGTTTCGAAAAACCAAAAAAAAAAGAAAAAGAAAAAGCTTCCTTGACTACACCTCTCTGTGGGTATAAGTACAAACATTTAGAATGTAGTTATGCATTATGCTGGTTTAGTAGAGTGGTGGTTGTGTATTCTCCTCAAGATTTATGACTTCACTAGCCTTGGGCAGTTTTCTACGTTTCTAGTACCAGGCATGATTTCCATCTTTTTAGAGGGTCTTATGTCCAGTTAGAGAGCTGTTGTTTACTGCCCATGTATGTGTGCCACTACTGCAGCCTTAAGGTCATTGTGTCATTCTGGTCATTATTGTGGTTCATAGGTATCCTGTCAGAAGCTCCACCCATAAAGTCTCACCAGCATGACTGCTGACCATGAGCTGAATAAAGACAGCACCAATAGACATGCTATTGTGAACTGGGGAAGGTTCATGAGGCCTTAACCTTACACAAAGAACAACAGGCAACTAAGGAATGCCAAATGCAGGAGAAATAGTTTTCCTTAGGGAAGAGCAAACCAATTGGTTATCCAATATCAAATGGTCAGCCCTGAAGAAGATATATACATACAAGTAACATTATACAGGCTTAGCAGGTTTAGGAACACACACACACACACACACACACACACACACACACACACACACAAATAATTAATGAAAAAGGAGTCCATGAATTTGAAAGAGAGCAAGTAGGAGAATATGGAAGGATTGGAATGGAGAAAAAGGGGGAAATGATATAATTATACTATAATCTCAAATAGTAAAACGATAAAACAAATGCTAAAAAAAATATGGGGACATTATCACAAGAATATTCTGGTTTTATGAAGAAATTCAAAGTGGTTTCATAATCTCTGAAACTACCCACAGCCCTGTAAGATTTCTTGAATTACATTCCTTTGGACTGTAGGTGTATGGAATATAGAACTGAATAGATCTGATGGTCCACACTCAGGGGCGTGACCTCTGTTTGTGCTGAGTTCTACTGAGTCATATATTTTTATGGTATGGTAGGACCTTGGGAAAGATGCATTTAAGCCATCCTTTCTTCTTTTAGATGGAATGACAAAAATCTCCAGAGGGGAAAAGAGTTGCCCAAGGATGTAAAAAGCTGTGTAGGAAGGAGCCTGAAGGATTCTTGCTGTAGCAAATAATTCAAGCACAGTGAGTTTTCTCAGGTAGTGGTGAGTTTAATTTCAGATTCCCAGAACAGTTATTGATACAGGGGAAACTGAAGTTCCTTCTTGGGATTCTTAGTCTCATTTTTTTTTTTTATTTTTTTTTATTTTTTATTTTTCGAGACAGGGTTTCTCTGCATAGCTTTGCGCCTTTCCTAGAACTCGCTTTGGAGACCAGGCTGGCCTCGAACTCACAGAGATCCGCCTGCCTCTGCCTCCCAAGTGCTGGGATTAAAGGCGTGCGCCACCACCGCCCAGCTCTTAGTCTCATTTATAAGAGAATTTATGAAAGGACTCAAACAGAAGCTCAAGGACAATTTTATCAGAATTTAAAGGAAAAAAAAAAAAAGAACCCAGAGTAGATAAACTGTAAACAACAGTTGCTGTCCAGAGGTGGAGAAAAGGGAAAGTGTCAGGCCATTTTAAACTTGCATGGAGGTTGGGAACATGGTAGATGAGCAGTATGTGGTAGGCAGGGAGGCTTTAGGGAAAGAGTAAAGAAGCACCAAATGTCGAGGGACTCTAAAGTGTTAAGGAAAGTGTAGGAGTTTGAGGAATGGGCCTCAGAGGCTCATACATTTGAATACTTGGTCCCCAGTTGCTGGAACTGTTTTGGGAAGGATTAGGTGGTGTAGCTTGGTTGGAGGAGGTATGTCACTCGGGATGGGCTCTGAAATGGTGCCATTCTCAGTGTTTCTTTCTCTGCTTCATGCTTGTGGATCAAGATGTAAGCTCTCAACTACTGCTCCAGTGTCATGCCTGTTGGTCTGTTGCTGTGCTCCCTGCAATGATGCTCATGGACTCTAGCCCTCTGAAACTGTAATTCCCAAAAAATGTCTTTCTTTTGTGAGTTAACTTGACCATGGTGTTTTATCCCAGCAATAGAAAAGTAAGACATAAAGCATGTTTAGAAAAGAGAGAAAGAACAGCTAATGTTATACTTTTCTGAAAAAGATATTCAGACTTATGAGGCTATATGGCTGCAACCTGGTAAGCTACTGCAATAGGAGTGACAATCCTGGGAAGGAAAAGCAGAGTATCTCACTAAACAACTATTTTGCCTATCTCTTTAGCACAGTTTAAGGTGAGCCAGCTTTCCTAGGGGTGGTCCCTTGGCAAGGTGATGGAACTGGCCCAACTGGAATGTTATGCCTCCACTCAGGGCAGAGAATCTATTTTTTCGACTGTAAAGGGTTTCTTGTGCTCTAACATTATCTTTCTACTCTGTGGTGATATTGTGTTCCCCAAAATATGAGGAATTGGCGAGATGAGGAAGCTGTGGCTTGTTCTGCTTCTCTGATCTTCCAGCATTCACCCTAATGCCTGGCCCTGGGTTTGATTTTATTAATAAGTCCTTTTAAGATTTGTGCTACATTTAGCACCCAACTTTCGTGTTACGAATTCATGAAAAAGCCGCTTGCCCGTGGTCTTGCAGTCCCCAGCTCAGACCCGAGCTACATGTTGCTGGTTGTGGTGGCACACTGGTAGGATTTGCTGAAGTAGGGAGAGGCAGGAGGATCCCAAGTTTGAGGCTGGCCTGCGGGGCTTGCTAAGAAGAAGCTGTGGCTGTGGCCGAGCCACAAATGATGGCAGTGGGACCATGGAGGCAATGGCTGCTGCTCTGAGTTGCTGGCTACTTCTCATCATGTTGGTGACTGCCATGATGCTGTTACCTGGGACAAAGGGTTTTTCTGCTGCTTGTTCAGACAACAATTGCCAGGACCATCATGTCACAAGAAAGCATCGGCAAAGGTCAGTTTGGGAAAGTTTGGCAAGACAAATGGTGGGAAGAAATTACTGTGAAGATTTTCTCTTCTAGGGAAGAACGTTCATAGTTCCAAGAGACAGGCATTTATCAGACTGTGATTGCTCCAAACTGCAGAGGAGGCATAAAAAAAATCTTCAGGGAACCATGACCACACCTAACAACAACTTTGAAATCTTTCAAAAGGATGATGGGACCCCGCAACGATGATTCCACAAGGACAATGATAAAACCATTAAGCTGATTAACACCACAGAAAGATCGACTTTGAACTACAAACTGCTCAGGACAATTTTGAGATGGCTAGCTGAGATGACTCAGATTCATAGACAACTTGAGCAAGGACTTGAGACAAGCCCCACATTTTCCCATTATGCAGATACTGGACAAATGATACAACTAACTCTCTCAGCACTTGACAATTAACCCAAAAAATTTTCTTTTCTGGATCCCATAAAGATGTATTCACCCCCAGAAAGCAGGAAGTAATTTTAAGAAAACAATGCCCACATTCCCAAGAGGTGGGATGGGAGGTTTTTGGTTGTTTAATAAGTTATGGATATTGTCATTGTTTATGATGGTTGGTCACAAGTTGTTAATTGCTAATGGTCAGGAAAAAAGCTGAACAAGGAGATTAGATTCAGAGTTTTTGTTTAAAAAGGAAAAAAGAGAATATAGATTTGAGGTAGACCATTGAATCTATTCTAAAAGAAAAAGGGGGAGATATAAAAATGACAAAAGGTATATTATTGAATCTATTATGAAAAGAAAAAAGAGAATATGGATATGATAAGATAAAAAGGGAGATTATTGAATCTACTTTTAAAAAGGAACTACTTGTTTTAAATAGGATAAGTAATGAAAATTTTTGTCTGAGTTTATCAAATGTTACTGGACTGGACATTGTTAATATATATAATGGAGTTTTTTGTCTGAATCTGTCAAATGTTAATGGACTAGACATTGTTAATGTAATTCTTGACTGTATATATTGTATATACTTATTAGATGTAGTTTTTCTTGTATTAGTTATGAGCTTTTTT
>CABHPP010041924.1:0-20111 GCA_902168425.1 Peromyscus attwateri | reverse complement strand
CCTCACCCCAAGGTCCTCACCCCAAGGTCCTCACCCCAAGGTCCTCATTAGGAAAACCAAACACCTAGAAGATCAAGAGGTGTTTATCCTTGCTTTGAGGAGTCCCTTGGCATAAAGAGGCCAATGTCTCCTAGAGAACTTTCCAGGCCTTCCAGGACTCAGGCCTGTTCTAGGCATAACAGGCTGTGGCCTTACTACAGAGGAGCCCAGGAGTCATCACTGAGCAGCTGGCCTTCAGACACAACCGTCAGATTCCCATGACGTGAGCCCAGGAAACCAATCAAACCGTGGCATGCCGAAGGTCAAAACTGTGCTCTTAAGGCGACCAAGGTGCAGAGGGTGGCTGTCTCTACAACATCTCTAGTTGGTTCACCTGTCTTCCCTCTTCAGAGAGAGGACCATCTACAGAGGGACTCTAGACCTCCAGGAGCTCAACCAAGTCAGGAGCCCAGCTGACTCTGGAATTCTGAAACTGAATTCAGGACAGGCTGCAAAGGGAAAGGCCTGCCGTAGCATCTCTCCTTTGTTACCGCTAGGGAGCCCAGCCTGGTGGATGGAGATGGAGCAACATTCTCTGAGGGAAGGAGATACGAGGGTCCTCAGCTGACCCACTTGAACACAGCTTGGTTTTCTTTCCTAGTTGTGAATAAGCAGGTACAAAACCTTAGGCTGAGAAGTATTCAATCACAAGGGACCAGGACCTCAAAGATAAAGGTCTGCTCATGCCATCTATGCTGACAGCTCTTCATGCATTAAGCCTTGGCCTCTGAAGAGATGGATGTGAAAACAATCAGGCTGATACATCAGCTTCTAGGCTTCGTGAACAAAAGTGCTCAGCAACATCTGTGTCAAGTTGCATCTGCTGTGACCATGTATCCAGAAGGGCATGATACTGCCTTTCATCTTTCTTAAACATCACTTTCCCCCCTCCTCACTGCTCTCACCCTAGGTGAGAGACTCTCTCTCTCTCTCTCTCTCTCTCTCTCTCTCTCTCTCTCTCTCTCTCTGGTACTGAGTTTTGAACATGCCTAGGCAATGCTCTACCACTAAGCTACACCAAAATTTTAAATATATATTTTAAGGTTTAAAAAAAAAAACTACAGACCATGATGTAGGCATGACTATTTTAATACATCGAATTATAGCTTCCTGTTGATAAACCTCTCATATACAAGCCTTGAGCAGAGATGGCCAAGTCACTGTGCCCCACTGTGTGTGGTCGTTGGCAGGGGATTCTGGGAAGGCTATCTCCAACCCAAATGCTGGTATGTGGGGGGACTGAGCTTCTAAGACATGAACTTTGATTTTAATCTACAGCTCTGCTGTAAGTCACTTAATCCCTATGCCCAGCTCTAGACACTTACCTACCCTCTGACTCTATATACATCAATTCTGGACACTTAGGAGGCCATGTGCTGCAGAATTCAATTTACTGTGACCTCCTCCCAATAGCACAATGCTGCTAAAGATTTCAGGTGATGGCACTTACTTTCCTTGGCCTCTGAGGTCAATAAACATGCAAGTTACTCACACTCATCCCACCACGTACTAGACCACCAGCTTTGACCAAGAACTTCTAGCAAGAGGCATATCCTGTAGTGTGAAAGAAACGCAGAGGGTCTGGACAGTTGGCCACATCCTCAGTTGGAGTCTTCTACAATGTACCAAGGTGAGCCTGTGACCTCAGACTCGAGGCATCCTCCAAGGACAAATGCCAAGATCACGGACTTGTTACTTCAAGGCAAGCAGTAGCACTTTTCTCTTCCATTACCAGTCTGGGTCTGGAGTGGGAGAAGCCACAGGCTTTTAGAGCTTCCAGTTAAAGGTCTCTGTCCCACAGGCCAAAGCAGCGCAAAGCTCTCAAAGTGGTTCAGGCTTCTTTTAGGGTGTACCCAGAGAGCTCAACTTGGGGTTTAGACCCTTCATGTTCTCATCACCACCATCTCCCCCACTCTAAGTCTGAAGCAGAGTAGAAAGAAGCTGGTGGTGCCTGGCTCTGACAATGGTTTGCCTTAATCAGCCACAGATGGCTCTCTGAGAGGCTGGGAGTAGCTACCTGATCCCAGTCTAGGCTAGCCAGAGCCTCCTTTCCGGGTGGATTCCGCTAAGCGGTTTGTACTAGTTTCTTTTCTCATGACTGTAACCAAATAACTTGATAATAAGCAGTGTTAAGGGTTTGCTTTGGCTTCTGACTTAAGGAGAATAGTCTGTCATGGCCGGGAAGGCACAGCATCAAGACAAACTCATCTGTGGTAGCTGAAGCTTGAGACTGCACCCTTGCTCACATCGCCATGGGCCAGGGAGCAGAAAGAGGACAGGAAGCAGGGTGAGGCTTGTAAACCCCAAAAACCCACTTGAACTAAAAATCCCCTTTCTAAAAGTTGCAAAATAGTGGGGCCAATAATCACACACATGAGGCTGCTGGGGGACACTTCCTACCCAAACCATAACAGAGACCACAGTGGGGTAAAGTAGCCTGGCTAAGCTGCTTGTCTGAGGCTGCAGAGTGTAAATATGAAAAATTCAGAGATTGCTGGTCCCCATGGTAGAGAGCTCTACTGAGGAACTCTGCTGACTTTAAACCATGATTTTTCTCTTCCAGTGTACCTGGACCAAAGTCTTTGACAGGTTCAAGAACTTCACAACAAAATGCTCCACCCAAGTTAGAAGGACCCAAAGGGATCCCATCTCCATGTGAGGGTGATCACCAGATGGACAGATTGAGGAAAGATCAGTAAAGCTCTGGAGAGACAAGAACAGACTGCTATCCAGAGAGCTTCATGGATGATCCAAGAGCTGCTCTCTATCCTGATGTGACTCTCGGGTCACCTTCTCCAGAGTTCCAGAATTGCCTCTTAGGAACATATGCAATCAATCTGACAACACCCAGGAGCTGTGATTGGATGGCCAGTGTCAGGTGGTGGGTCCATCCTTGGAATTGGAACTTCTGTAGTGGATTGCTTGGGTTCACACTGGCAGGATCTGCTCTGTGTTGGTGATCTGAACCTTTGATCTGCTCACTTGTCCTCCAAGACGGAGAAGACATGCTAGATCCTTTGGCCATTTTGAGGCTCCCATCTCCTTTTTCTTTATGACCTTGAATTTGGGGCCTCAAATCTTTTCTAACAGAAGTTGGGGGAGGGACAGGAAAAAAGTGAATAAAAGACATGCATGTGGTTTTCTGACTTTCTCCCATCCCATCTGCTTTCTGACAGATTCCACTGTGCAGATGTGGATGCAGGAATGGAATGCAGCATTGGTAATGGAGTATTAAATGATATCCCGTTGACTTCAAACCCATTTCAAGAAATCATTAATTTTAAGTTATTCCTGCTAGAGAGTTATAAGAGAGGCTGTAAGAACTATTTACTTCAAATGCATACTCTATAAAAAGAATATAAAAGGATTAAAATAATCTTGAGTGCTCCAACCTTTCACGGACCCCTGGTGGAGCACAGACAGCTTAGAAGCGCCCACCCCAGCTATAGCAGGACACATCTTACGTTCCTTTTCACTGGCTGTACTTTCTCTCTCCTGCTTCCCAGTCTGCAATAAAAGTTTGAGTGGGGAGGCAGAATCTACCTATAGAAGAGCCAGTTCAAAGAGGAGGGAACAGAGCCTGTGAGCATAGGGCAGGGGCCTGAAAGTGTCCTAGAAGGTAAAACTGTTCCGCGTCCCCGGTAGGAAGTTAGCCAGCCATATCTTTGGAGTGCTACTGTTCATTTTAATCTTAAAGCATCAGAGTCAAGGGTTATTGGGCAAAAGAGTGGAGAAGGGGGGTCATGGTGGAGGACTCTCATCATTTTCCAGTTGGCTAGAGCTGGGTTGCCCAGCTGGCTGCTGAATCAAATGATGCCAATCTAATTAGGGCTCAGTCCAGTGAGTTTCATAAACTCAAAGAATCCAGAAGGGCTCCAGATCTGTCCACTCAGGGATCTACTAGGGAAGTATTGAAGGAACTTCACTGGCCCAGGACTATGATAATGGATTTTACCTTCATTCCCCTCAACCACAGGCCAGAGTAACCAAAGAAGAGGGTGTTCATCAGGATTGCTTGGTTACTCCCCTGGGAATGGGGACAGAGTGAGGAAGGGCTATTCAGAGTCTGCTACATAGCTGGGATGAGATTGGGGGATTGGACTTGGAGGCTGTCAGCCTACCTGTCTCCCTGGGCAACATAGCCTGAGTTACCAAAGAGTGCCTACTGGAATTTGGGGGAGAGAGGAGGTCTATCCTTATATTCTCACTGTTGTGACAAAATTGCTGACAAAATACTTGAAAGATGAAGTTCAGTTCATCTTTTGAGCTGTTCATGTAGGGAAGACACAGCGGCAGGGGTGTGAAGCAGCTGGTCACATTGCATCTGCAGTCAAGAAGCAGAGTGGTAAAGTGTTCAGCTCACCTTCTTTTGATTTAGACAAGGACCCAAGCCCATGGTTGTGTTGGGTCTCAGTCACTCAATTTCAATTAACTTAATCTAGAAACTCCCTCCCAAGAGGTTTGTCATGTAGGTGATTCTAGAGCCTGCCTTACAATATTAACCATCACAATCCCCTCATGACTGCCTTAATCAGGGTTATTATTGCTGTGATGAAATGCCATGACCAAAAGCAAATGGAAGAAGAAATGGTTCATTTCTCCTTACAGGTAATAGTCTATCATCTAGGAAACTCATGGCAAAGAACCTTGAGGCAGGAACTCATTCAGAGCCCATGGAAGAGTGCTGCTTACTGGCTTGCTCTTCATAACTTGTCCAACCTGCTTGCTTATAGCACCAAGGACCACTGGCACAGGAGTAGTGCCACCCACAGTGACCTGGGCCCTCCCATATCGGACAACAATCAAGAAAATGTACCACAGGATAATCAGAGCAGAGATGTCAAAGCATCAGGAGCTGGTCACATACCCAGTCAGAAGAAGAGAGCAATGAACACAGGCCTGCTAGCACTCAGCTTGCTTTCTCTACTGGTATACAGTCCAGGGTCTCCTGCCCAGGGAATAGTGCTACCCATAGTGAGTGGGTCTTCCCAACTCATCAACATTCCCACAGACCTGCTCAAAGGCCCAAGTACCAAGTAATTCCAGATTTTATTAAGTTGATATTTAACAGTAATTCTCACAGATGACTACCTATGTAAACACTACATTTTTAAGATTTTTTTATTTGTGTGTATGTGCATATAATCACATGCCTTTATGTGTAGATACATATGAAGGCCAGAAGAGGAGGGCATCAGATCCCCTTGAGCTGCAATTATAGGCAGTGTGAGCTGCCCAATGAGGGTGCTGGGAACTGACCTCTGGTCCTCTGGGAGAGCAAGAAGTTCTCTTAATTGCTGAGCCATCTCTCCAACTCCACAACCAGTGGAGTCTTTCACTGTAGAAATCTCTTTTCCTTTGCCCTGAAACGCACTCAAGACTTACTGTATTAACTTTCTTCACATGCTTTTAGAAAATCTGTCTTACTTGTCACATACAGCCACCTGAAGTCACTGCTTTGTTGGCTGGTGGTCAGGTGATGATTGGACAGAGATTTTTCTTAAAAACCAGACAATAGATCTCTAAGCTTCTGCCAAAGGAATCTGTGTGCACTGGCATGCACACCAACTGGGTCAGGCAGTTGACAACCCTTGCTTTGGCCTTCATTTTGCATTTGCAAAGAGCTTCAAGATTATCCCCAGGGAAATCTCAAGGTTTTCTGGGTCGTCCTGGGCATGCACTTGAATGTGGTCGGGATTACATCAGGGATGTGTGTGTCACCATGTAGGCACCCCATGTCCATTTGTTTAGAGTCCCCCTCTCACAACCCCATGCGGTGATGCTACCAGAACCACTTGTGATGTCAGATATTTGTCCCCAGTAACTCTCTGGTTGGAGATTCTTGGACCACCCCCTCTGTTCTGTCCTTCCCAGTGACTTCCAGGCTGCTGGTTTCCAGAGCAACTGTGGTTGTCGGCTATGGTGGTTGTCAAGGCTACCAAGGAGTCATAAGGATGGGAAGATGGCCCACTTAATGCGCCGAATCCTGCTGATCTTAGTGAGATTTGGCTATTTCTCTTGGGTGTTTGTTCCTTAGATTGTTGCAAGCCTTTGGTTCACTTCCAGAGTTCTGAAAAAATGAGGACTTCTGAAAAATGTCATCATTGTCCGTGTCATTTTTTCAGAGTCTGTTCCTCACCTATGGAGCAGTGTTTGCGTTCAGTCTATTGATTGCTAGTATTTTCTTTGAGTTTGTGGGCCAGTTATCTTCATATTAATCCATGTTATGGATAAAATCTAGAACTTTAGTTCAGAGTTTGGAATTAAACTCTATCAGTGCTTAGTATTAAAAGTGAAAAAATGAAGAAATTAAAACTAAGTCAATAAGGTTTACAAATAAAACCTTAAACTAATCCACATGAACTTTAGAAAGGTCCATGTACTATTCATAACTTAGGTATGGGGGGAGGGAAGCAAATGTTACAAATCTGTCACCAAACACCTGATAAGAAACTACTTAAGGGCTAGGTGTGGGTGGCATTCGCCTTAAATCCCAGCACTCAGGAGGCAGAGGGAGGTGGATCTCTGAGAGTTCCAGGCCAGCCTGGTCTACAAAGCTAGTTCCAAGATACCTAGGACTGTTACATAGAGAAAACCTGTTTCAAAACAAAAAAACAAAACACCACCAAAATCCTACTTCAGGGAATAACGATTACCTCAGCTTGAAGTTTGAGGGGATACAGTCTATGCTGGCAGGGAAGGCCAGTAGTATCGAGTAGATCCATGAAAGTGGATCCATGAGGCTCACATGGCAGTGGACCAGAGAGAAGAGAGCAGACAGAAAGCAGGAAGCATGACTGGACTGTAAACATCAAAGACTACTTCCTCCATAAGGTTCCACCTTCTAAAGGTTCCATAGCCTCCTAACACAAGTGCAACCAGCTAGGAACCAAGAGTCCAATAGTCACAAGCAAACTATACCATAATCTAATAGCTATCATGGCATTATGTTAATGCTTAAAATTGATATTATGTTGAGATTCTCCCAATTAATAATTATGTATAGATACTTTATTTTTGTGAAAAGCTTTTCTATAGAAACTATACAGGCACAGGAGATTCTTTAATCTTATTGAATCTACTCAAATTTTTCATGACTCACAGTAGGAGAGACCTAAAATTCAATTTTGTTTTTTACATTTTTAAAAAATGAAGCAAGTAATTACTGCTAAAATCGTTGAAGCCCATTAGCACTTGACTACAAAAAGAAATACTTCCTTAACTCAATTAGCAACCTCTGGGTAGGAAATTGCCAAAGTGAAATCTTAAATTTCTCACTTGTATTATACACAATATTTTAATCACTTCCTAATGATTCACATTTTGGGTATTGAATGTTTTCATGACTTATTCATAGGACCTAAGGAGAATTTTGAAGCTGTACATAGTGGCCAGAGAAAGCAGGAGGATTAGATTTACAGGGCTATCCTCAGTAACATAGAGATTCCAAGGCTAGCTTGAGCTATATATGAGACCCTATCTGAAACCACAGGACACTGAGAAAAATAATCAGACCAAAATCAGACCAACCCCCACCCTGCCATGCATTAAGAGAAAATAGACCCTAATAAGAGTTTGTACAACTTGCAAACTTTTTTCGTACTGAACTGTTATGATATTTTGTTTGTGTTCTGACAAAGCTTGCCTGGAAATCAGAGGGCAGAGCTAGCCACTAGTTAACCAAAGGCCAGGCAGTGGTGGCACACGCTTGTAACCCTTACACTCTGGAAAGGGGACAGAGGAGTGCCAGGAGCCTCAGGACAGCCCTTCTCATATAAAAGATGAAAGAAATAAAAGCTCAGCCAGGGCACATTAACTTGGCAGGTAAACTAACTCTACAGTAGCTCCAGTGAGCTCTACAAACCAACACCAGGATATGACCTGCGGTCCTTAGGAAACAGGAGTGACCCTTACCCCACCATCACATGTTCAGAAATGTCATTGTTCTTGTCTGAAAGGCCACCTCTTCCTAGCAATCCAAAATTTTCTGGTCTAGTCCAAGGGTTATTGGTTCAGGTGTGAAAGGACTTGTGTGGAGTCAGGATGTAACTCCAAGTCTACCAGTCCTCCGATGCAGCAAAGTCCTCAGGGACTCATTGCCAGAGCTCCTCAGAATTCTTGAGCATCCTCCAGCCCTTGGGCTGCAGCTGCTGTGGGAAGTAGAGCTTCAGCTGAATCTGCACCTCCAGCCACTCCTGGGTCAGTTGGGGCTTCATTTGCTTTGAGTTGGCCAGGGTAGGCAGCTGCAACTGGAGATTGAAAATCAAGCAAGTTCTCTTTGGGTCTACACCTGGCACCCTCCCAGGCCTGATTACCATGGAAAGAAGCCTCCAGGCAGGGGTTGGGATTGGGAATAGAGCCCACACTGGATGTACCTGGAGACATGGACTCTCTATTGGCAGAGGCAAGTACAGATAAGGAACCACAGGAATCAATTGACCCAGAAACAGTTTTACAGCTTCCACTTGTCTCTGGCACTCCTTCTGGAACATTAAGGGGATGTTTGTACTTACATGTGTACTTAACCCATTAGTACTTGAAGCAGATCTAGATCTGGTAGTGTGTCACACCAATCCATTGTGATAATCCCATACGTTGCTCCAGGCTTGGGTACATGCACTTACCAAAATATTCTTGTAGCCACAGTTTTCATCAATTAAAACACATAATTCATTTCTTCTACTGTCTCTTTGGAGAATTGAGGTGAACTTCCTGGTCAGTGAACATATCTGAGGCTCCAGAAAGTCTAGGGAATCCTCAAAACCAGGACTCCCTGAGGAACATGAGGGTAACTGGGGACTTGGGTTCATTGAGTGGGTTCCTGGTGGTGGGAGACCTAGATACATTAGGGGACCTGGATGCTTACAGGGACTTTTTTTCATTGAAGGTCTTGTAGACACAGGGATAGGTATAACAATTGCCCCCAGAATCTTGACATCCAAATTGGCCTCTTCAGGAGATATGTTCAGCTTTTAGGGATTGGAACATTATCTCTGATAAAACAAAGTGCAAGTTGGGTCAAATGTATAGGGCCAGAAGGACAGGGAAGAAAATTAAAGCTATATGTGGCTCATATAGCAATGAATTTATGGAGATGTGATTTGTAACAGCAACGCAATACCTAGATTAACATTCCTCCAATCTCAAACCATAAACATATGTTTTACATTTTGGGAAAAATATTAAAAGGTATTATAAAGAAGAGTCACCAACCATTCAGGTTGTACAAGAACAGGGCACAACAGCTGCTAATATTTCAAAGGTACCAACAGTCCTACCTTTAAAATGGTTGACTGATAAACCTGTCTGAGTGGAAAATTGGCCTTTGACATTAGAAAAAATTACAGGCCTTAGAACAGCTGGTATTGGAGCAGCTAAATGCTCAACATATTGAGGAATCAACCAGTCCTTAGAATTCCCCTGTATTATTTACAGCCTGGAATTCCCTTGCCCTTTCTGTTACCTAAAGGATGGCCTATTACAGTTATTGATTTAAAAGACTATTTCTTCACTATACCGCTACAAGAAAAGGATAAGGAAAAATGTGCCTTCACGGTGCCTACTTATCTTTTAACAGGCTGAGAATTATATCAATGGAAGGTTCTCCCACAAGGGATGCTAAACAGCCCCACCCTATGCCAATATTTTGTATGACAGCCATTGGAAATAATTCATGTGCAGTTTCCTCAATCTATAATTTACTGTTTTATGAACAACATCTTACTGATTCAAATGTAGATACTTTAGAGAAAATATTTGAAGAATTAAAAAAAAATTTGCCTTGTTGGGGATTACAAATTGCTCCTGAAAAAAAATACAAAGAGGAGATTTTATTAATTACTCAGGATATAAAATAGGTTTACAAAAGGTTCAACCCCAAAAGGTACAAATCAGGAGAGATCAATTACGGACTCTTAATGACTTTCAAAAATTGCTAGGAGACAGTGTCCATCTAAGGACCACTATTGGAGTAACAACTCAAGAATTGAGTAATTTTTTTCAAACCTTAAAAGGTGACAAGGACTTAAATAGTCCAAGAGAATTATCAGCTGAAGCTGGGAGAATTGGCTTTGGTGGAAAAGAAATTACAGGATACACATATGGATCATTTGAGATCTGGAGCTTGATTGCATCCTGGTTATTTTACCCTCTAGCAGTCCCCTACAGGAATTCTAATGCAGAGGGAAGATATTATCTTAGAATAGATATTTTTATGACATAGAGTAAAAAATTAAAGGCATATGTGGAAAAGGTTTCTGAGTTGATTCTAAAAGGAAAATTAAGACTTTATCAATTGACAGGAATGGACTCAATGGAAATTATAGTACCTTTACTAATGCTGAAATTTCCTCTTTATGAGTAGAAAATGAACATTGGCAAAGATCTTGTATTAATTTTTTTGGGAGAGGTTAACAGATATCCCAAAAGTAAGAGACTTCAATTTATAAAAAGAACCAGTTGGATCCTTCCTCACATTGTATGGTTATAGGAGGAATGCAGCCAGTTAGCCTGATAAAAGTCACAGCTTCCCTGTTCTGGGTAGTGTACATAGGCATGAGTGCTAGCTATTTCCTACTGAGTCAACTTGGAGTCTGCCACTGTACCTAGTGATTGGTGATGCACAACCATCAGAACACTGGGGGCCAATGAAAAAGACAACACAGCTAAGAGTCTCCAGCTGCCAATGAGAAACTGGGAGAAAGTATATAGGTTTGCCCCATATCCACTCCCATGAGTCTGCTGCTTGCTTCTTACTTGACTCCTAGTGTCTGTGTTGTTGATGCTGTGCCTTCTCATCCCCTCCCCCAAGGGGTGTCCAGATAGTGACCTATAACATATGGGAAACACCAATATCTGGAGCCCTTACATCTATACTGATGCAAACAAATCAGGAAAGGCAGGTTATAAATCAGGAAATTTATGTAAAGTGGCTCAAAGCCCTTATGATTCTGTCCAAAAGTCAGAATTATGTTATTCTTATGTATTAATGGACTTTATATAACCTCTTAATATAGTTACTGACTCTCAATATGCAGAAAGTTGTTTTACACATCAAAACCACTGAACTTATTCATGATGAATCAGAATTAACTTATTTTCACATAGGAACTAGTCAGGAATAGGAATCAACCCACATATATAATACATATTAGATCCCAAACAGGTCTGCCAGGTCCTCTAGCACAGATAATGATGAAATTGATCAGTTATTAATAGTAAATGTGCTGGAGGTCTCAGAATTTCATAAACATGTCAACAGCAAGAGTTTGAAAAAAATTTTTCCATCACTTGACAACAAGCCAAGGAAATAAAATGTCCTACTTATTCCTTGTGTAACCAAACTCCACTACCTATAGGAAGTAACCCAAAGTGTACTCAAAGAAATGAAATTTGGCAAGTGGATGTGTTTCATTTTACAGAATTTGAAAAATTTAAATATGTACACCACACCATAGATACCTATTCAAGATTTCAATGGGCAAGTGCTTTGAGTTCTGAAAAGGCCAATTCTATAATTACACATCTATTAGAAGTCATGGCCATCATGGGAATACCTGTATAAATTAAGACTGGCAATGCTCCAGCATACGTCTCTAGTAAAATGAAACAGTTTTTTGCATATTACAACATAAAGCATATTACAGATATACCACACAATCCTACAGGACAAGCAGTTATAGAAAGATCTAATATCTAAAAGATATGCTTAATAAACAAGGATAATAAAGACCCCCAGAGATAGATTGCATAATGCTTTATTCACTTTAAATTTTCTAAATGCTAATGAGAAAGAAATAACAGATGTGGAGAGACATTGAATAATAGAAAAAACTACTGAATTAAATCAGCCTGTATACTTTAACGATGTGTTGACCTCAGAATGGAAACCAGGATATGTGTTATATTGGGGAAGGGGTTTTGCTTTTGTTGCCACAGGAGAAGAAAAGTATAGATACCATCAAAATTGATAAAGATTAGATTTGAGCAAGAGAGACCTCTTTATGAGAAGAGGTGATAGTTCATCAACCAGCATGATCATTCAATCTAAACTGACTTATTAGACTAACAAATGCTTTTCATTTGATCAGATATAACTTGCAAAAATGGAACTCCCCAAAGTTAGGTTTGGGGCAGAGTTCTGTTTTTGTCTTTCCAGGAGAATGAAGGCAAACAACTAAGATATCTGAAGACCACTAGATAAATGAGACATCTGAAGAAAAAGGATGAATGGAAAAAGAGTAAATTGACCTATTCTTATATCACATTTCCAACAGGATAATATTTCACAAATCTTCCCAAATGCTTGTTTCTGCTCTTCTCTACAGACACATAATGCAAATGGTCTTTTTGTAGTCCAAATTCAAGTAAAAATTAAAGATGGCTTTGGAGTTAGAGTGTGGCTCTCTCCTTCTCTAAACAAAAGCATGTTGTTAAAAGAAAATTCAGAGTCTCTGTCTCATATCAAAAGAACCACCTGGTATGGGACAGAAGACCAAAATTGAGGGACTATTATTGTCACAAATCTCTTACCCCTCAAATTTATTTTGACCCTTTAAAAAAATTCTTTAGGTATAGTACTATTGGAAAATTTAAACTTTCTGTTTTGATATTAATGATATTTAAGTTTTCTTCAGTGAACAATAAACTTTCCTAACAGCAATCTCTGAAGGCTCCAAAAAGACGATTGGGCCCCACAACAATAATTCCACCTAGATTATAGTAATGTGAATAAGATGACAAATACCACCTAAAGATCAGCTTTGGAATACAAACTGCTCAGGATAATTTCCAGGTGCCTGGCTGAGATGATCAAGCCTCACGGACTTACTCTAGCCAAGACTTGAGATAAGCCCTGCACTTTCCCATTACACAGAGACTGGACAACAAATGATACAGCTAGCTCTCCCAGGACTTGACAATTAACCCAATTATTTTCAGGGTCTCCTAAAGATGTCATTGCCCCCAGACAGCAGGAAGTAATTTTAAGAACACGACGTCCATATTCCCAGGAGGTAGGGTGGATTGTTTTGCTCTTTCAGTGGGTTATGGGTCTTATCAGGAGAGTTGGTTACAAGTTATTATTGGTAATGGTCAGGGAAAAAGCTAAACAAAGTAGATTAGATTCAGGAGTCTTGTTCTAAAAAGAAATAGGGGGGATCTAGAAATAAAATAAAAGGTAAATTAATGAATCTACTTTTAAAAAGCAACTGCTAGTTTTAAATATTATACATTGGCTTGGATTTTTGTATATTGATACAAATTTGAGGTTATTTTTGTTATACTGTATATATGCTATAGAAATGATGAAAGGTAGATTATTGAATCTACTTTTAAATGAAAAATGCAACTACTAGTTTTAAATATTTTACATTGATATGGATTTTTATATATTGATAAAAATTTAAGGTTATTTTGGTTAGAACATACTGTACATATGTTTTTACTCTTGTTCAAGGTATTATGCAGCTCATCTAACAATGTAATGTAAATGTCTAGTCCTTGAAAGTTATTACAAATTATTTAGGATAATAAAGAAATTCAGGTTAGTAGTTAGTCACCTATTACAATCAAACTTGTAGTCATGTTAGGTATATTTTCAAGGTCAAACAGTGATATTTTAGATAGGCAAGTGGTCTTCAAACACTTCAGGGGTCTATGTAATATGGCATTTAAGACATTTTAATAAAACAAGGGTTTTTTATGACAATGAGACATAATCTGCTCCTGGCAGCACCAATCTACTTCAGAGAAGATGATGGACATCGAAGAAACTCCATATGGTGTTTATTTTCTTTGTGGCAAAAGTTAACCACTGGGCAAGGAACTTCCCTTGCCTTGACTACTGACAGTATGTTCATTAGACAAGGAAGACAGAAAAGAAAGTGACTGCAGAACTTTGCCAAGAAAAGGTCAGACAGTCCTTCAATAATCCTACTTCACAGGTAAATCTGTCAGATATTCTAGTCTTGTAGGCCAAAGATGGATGTCCCAAAGTTATAGAAGAACCTTGGGTGACTGTCCAGGCAGCCAGCTGTTTCTGTCATTTCTTATTTTTGCAAGTTGTTTGTGCTATAATTCCTGTTTACTTGGGTAATATTATATCCTTCTCAGGTCTCTGATGGAGTTGAAGACCAGATAGTTATAGTTTCCTTGTTACCAGATTCAGAAAAAGAAACTCAGAAAAGATGTGTAAAGTGTATATGGTTGAGAGACATAAAAGGATAGTTTTGGGTTGGTAATGCAGGTAGGATAGAAAGTGAATTAGGAATAACACTTTGGACTCATCAAGACAGGACAGATAATGGAGTATTTTCTCTGAAT
This sequence comes from Peromyscus attwateri, assembly GCA_902168425.1. Taxonomy (NCBI): domain Eukaryota; kingdom Metazoa; phylum Chordata; class Mammalia; order Rodentia; family Cricetidae; genus Peromyscus; species Peromyscus attwateri. The sequence continues at coordinate 5,750 of CABHPP010041924.1, read as the reverse complement.
TTGTCAAATGCTAATGGACTAGACATTGTTAATGTAATTATTGCCTATATATATTTATAGATATTATACTTATTGTATATAGTTTTTCTATGTTAGTTAAAAACCTTCACTTTTTATTTAGACAAAAATGAGAAAATGTATGATATTTTGTTTGTGTTCTGGCAAATAAAGCTTGCCTAGAGATCAGAGGACAGAGCTATCCAGTAGTTAACCATAGAGGCCAGGCAGTAGTGGCACATACTCTAGCTCAGTCGGTAGAGCAAGAAAGAGACTCTTAATCTCAGGGTTGAGGGTTCCTGCCCCACATTGAGCACAAGAATTAAGTGCAATCCTAATTAGTATTATTAATAAAAACCCAGAGTTACATATTAAGGTGAGAGCTGAAATATCAGAAGCAGAGCAGCAGCCACTAGAGACTTCTTACCTCTATGAATATTCAGACCAAATGGGGGCCAAGATCCTGTCCCCCCACCCATCTTATATTCCTGTCTCCATCTCCCTAGTGTTAGGATTAAAGGCATGCACCACCATTGCCCAGCTCTGTTTCTCTTTTAGACTGCTTCAATCTCATGTAGTTTAAGGGTGGCCTTAAAATCCTGATCTTTCTGCTTCCTCTTCCCAAGTGCTGAGATTAAAGGTGTGTGCCACCACTGCCTGGCCTCTATGGTTAGCTAGTGGCTAGCTCTGCACTCTGATCTCCAGGCGGGCTTTATTTGTCAGAACACAAAATATCATACAACATCAAATCCAAAGCTTTTAGCTCTGATTTTAAGCCCATACTCAATTCAGGCTTGATTATTGTATAAGAGAATTTTCATCATCTTTAATGGAAATTTCAATTAGGAATAAATAAAATTATGTATATAAATTGAATCCTACCTTATTGACATTTCTGCAGAGTACATTTTGCTCTGAGGTACTGATGAACCATTAATCACTAATTTTTCTGAGTGAATAATTAAGAAATTAATAAGATTTATCAAAACTCAACTTGGCCATGACACAAACATATTCTAACTAGTAGACTCTAAAATAAGCACCTGGCAAATTTAGCAATGGAAATTTTATGTCTCCAATTAAGTGTGATAATTGATTGTTGAGAAGACATCTTTCCAAACAACTACTTTCAAAACTTCACAAGTGCTGGGCACTCATTTCACCCAATTATCTCTGTACATTTCAGGATGAATCAAAATTTAAGAGTTCTTTAGTATTAAAAAAAAATTTTTCCCTTCCTAGTCTACTTTTCTGCCAATTTGTGTTTTTTATTCTCCCCCACCATTTCAGAACTTATGTATTTTTCAATCCAACAGACTTCAGAATTTGTTCTTTGTGTTGACTCTTGTTTGCTTAAGTGAAAGCAGTGAGAATTCACTGTCTTCCCTGTGTCACAGGAACTGGAAGTCTAGTACCTGTATCTGCCAAGGTCCCTTACTTCTGGGACCCTGGGTATAATTTACATGTTTTTAATGAGAAATACTCATGCTAAGCCTCAAAGCAAACTAAAACTGACCTATTTCCTCATCTCTGGTGTATTGATTTGCCAAGTGGAAGCTTCACTGTGTTCAATTCCTTTGACAGCTGGCCTCAGGCCCAGGGAGGAGCTGTGACAGGTCTAATGTCTGCCTGAAGGACCTAAACTCTGGATAGCAGGTGCCACCTGGCTCTGTACAGTGTGCCTCCAAGTTGGAGTTGGTTCCCCTAACGTTTGTGACTCAGGTGGTTGTGTAGGTATGTGATTCCTTGAATTAAATCATCTGCTTTGAGATACCTACAAAGTTTTTCCTGGGTTTTTGTTTTTTTGTTTGTTTTTGTTTTTTTCTTTTGTTTTTTTTTTGTTTGTTTTTTGTACCCTGAATTCCATGGTTATTGGTGTTATCACACTCATCTACCAAAATAGTGAGCCCAGATGCCTCCATTGCATTTGAATAGCTGGGTGACCTAAAAATGATAAATGTGGGTTTTTACATTGTCAATGCAAGACATTCTTAGAGAATCAGAGCGCTTCTAAGGCTTCTTTAATAGAATTTCTCATCTCTGATAGCTACAGGATTCATGTTATAAAAACCAAACCCAAATTGAGGGCCCTTGGGTTATGAGATAACATTTAGCATCCACATGAGAAAGTCAGACTCATTTGAATATCACCATTTCAATGCTCAGGATACTAGTATTTTCAAATTAATCACAAACTCCCAAATCCTACTGAGCAATCATGGCTGGCTGAGCACCCATCACTTTATCTGAAGAGTCAGGACCCCTTGTTTCGACCATATTCTGGCTTCACCTGATGAAGCGTCCCCTCAAGGGGAGCTTGCAACCTCCACAAAACCCACCCCTACCAATCAATATGCAAGAACTCTCTCAAGAAAATGTGGAAAAAAATATCCAAGGACTGTAAGGCTGTGGGTATTGATGTGTCCATTCCATGACCTCTTATACCCCATCTGTCACACTGTCACCTTCCCCTTTGTTTCACTAATAGAAAGGTAGTCTAATAACCTTCCATCTTGATGGCCCAAACGTGCCTTGCCTTCCAGCATATCTAAGAACTGCTGTATGGACATTTGCATGTGTCCACATCTCCATGTTTTACTCGAACTCAAACCTGAAATTTCAAGGTAGTTATTACCTGCCAAAGGATAATGAGATATAGCATAATTATAATCTTACCCCCCTGTTTTGTATACGAAATTCTACTTGGTTCTTCTGGTTTCAAAAAAAAAAAAGTTTAGTTCCAGTTCCTAGCAGTGAGAATTCCAAAAATCCACTAGCGCAGAAGGGAGTGAATGTCCCCAGCATTGAGATATCTGCCTCCTTTATCCATAGCTGTCTCCAGCCATGAGAGCCTGCTGTGATTGCATGCACCACAGATATGCAGCACCTGAGACCCTGTACCTCTGGATGCCATCCTAGACAGGAACTGAGAGTCAATCATGAGCTCTGTAATGCCCTTACCACTTGGAAAGAGTAGCCCTGAGCAGCTGAGTCTTCCAGGGGTAAACAGTCTAGTTACCCATGGGTTAACTCACTCGATGGCATGCATCTTACTTGGAAATGACCCCAGGAAACACTCTATGAGAATAAAAAGTGAAGACCTAACTGGTCCAGGAATCCTTTTCTCAAGGCCTGCTTGTAAAATCTTACAGTGGTTGCCTACCAGAAAGGCCCTCGGAATGAGGCTCTTGAACTGGGTCAACAATTGGCAGATGGCAGCGAGGTCCTCAGTACTACAGTAAAGGGGTGTGACATTCATGGCATACTGGACATTATATGGCAAGAATTCTTATTGGTGGCACATGCCATTAATCCTAGCACTTGGGAGGCAGAGGCAGGCAGATCTGAGTTCAAGGCCAGCCTGGTCTACAAAATGAGTTCCAGGACAGCCAGAGATACATAGAAAAACCCTGTCTTGAAAAACCAAATATACAAACAAAAGAAGAAAGAAAAAAAAAAAAAAACAACCTCTTACTCTGAGAGACATTGGGATGGGACCTAAGAGGAAGACATGGACTATCTCATGTATCATATGAACGTGGTTGCATTTGGCAATGTCTACGACATCTTGGGTTGTCACCTTGGGTAGAGGATGTTATTGCATCTGGTCAGGGATCAGGATGATACTATATATCCTATCATGTATGTGAAACTGTCCTCTGGGAACAGGCATGTAGTACATACAGCATCACTCAGTGGACATTAGAACACCAGGTACCTCTCAAGTTTATCATTGTGATGGTCTAAGCTCTGTACATCTTGTACACTAAAACCTTTAACTTTTGAAAATTCAAGTTGCATGCGTCTATGTGACTGCCCCATCTTGCCAATACCATTTGTTGAAATAGTTCTTTCTCTATTGTATGTTTTTGGCGTCATCTGTCTACGGGTGGCTGTAGCTATGTAGTTTCCAGTCACTGTGGAAATCGTTATGGAGGTTTCTCAACAAACTAAAACCATAGCCAGATGGTCTGCTCTTGGGTCTATACCCTAAGTCAACATCTCACCTGCTGACTGCAGCCCTATTCGAAATAGCCAAGTTACAGAATCAGCATAGCTGTAAAGAGACACGCATAAATGCAAAGTTGTGTACACACAATCGAGTTTTACTCAGCCCTAAAGAGGAATGAAATTGTATCGTTTGTAGGAAAGTGGCAATAACACTATTAAGCAAAATCAGCTGCAGAAAGAAAAATACTGTATGCTTTCCATCATGGGCCTAGATTTTATGTAGATACATAAATTCAAACACTTGTCCAGCCCAAACCCTGTACATCTCAGTGAACTTTGATACAGTTAGATGAATCATTCTAAAGTCATGGAACTTTGCTTGGGGTTTTGCACTTTTGCTGTCAATTATGTTTTTTATGTACTTATCCACCACACACACACAAAAACTAAAACTAGAAAACAGCTTAAAGCCTCTTTCCTGGACCATCTGTCGTCCTACCTTCCTCTGTCCTTCTCCTCACCTAACCTTACCTTACTAAGACTCCCTTCTAACTGTCATACACTACTCACACTTACAGCTGTTTACCTATATACAGGAGTATGTACTAGATCAGAATCCACACATGAGTGAGAATAAGCAGATTTGTTATCTGAATTTAAGTGACTTGGCTTAATATTACGTATTTTATGTATTCTAAGCCTATCCATTTAGTCTAATTTTAAAGACTTACATATCTACATAAGAAAAACAAGCAGTTAAAAATCCTCAAGTAGGGGGCAAATGCCATGTGTGGGTCAGCGCCCACCCGTGGCAGGAAGATGTGTGGCGAAAAGATTCACACTGCAGGGGGTGAGGGGTGGGGGGTGTAGAGAAGATACTCTGGTATTTCAAGTACTTTAAAACAGGGAGCTAGGCATTTAGAAAGCAATAGGGAAGCTGGAGGATGGGAGAGTGGGAGCAGGGCCAGCTTCCCCATTGCTTTGCCTAGCTCCTGTTGCCCTCTGGGTCAGGAAGAGCAGGCAAGCAATCATCACAAATGGCCCTTGTTTCCATCTAGCAGCCATATGAAGGCAGATGACTCAGGAAGACAACGGCACCCTGCAGAGTCATTGTTGAATCCAGAGCAGCCTTGATTAAAGCTTAGTCGCCACCACCTACAATGGCTTTTGCTTCCTTCCGTACCCTGCTGGAGGGGCAGGGCCTAAACCAGCATCCTGCCACAAAGATGGTGGGAAAATGTAGCCTCAGCGGAAGGAGAAGAGATGTGCAGGCAGAATGCAACCAACAAGATCACGCTTTAAACAGAAATGGCACATGGGCCATCGTAGCCCGCTCCTCCTGAGATACTGTCACCCGACGATGCCAACTAAGTGGGACAAACTCACTCCGATCGGCATGGTTTCCAGTTGTAAAATGTGACCACTTACTACAGGTCTATCAATAGTTACATGCACCCAGTGTGAAGGGGCCCCAAAATAGCTTGACCACACAGCAGCCATGACAGGCTTAGGGGCCTAGACACAGCTTCTGTGACAGGCTTACTGGCAGGCAACACCCAGATCCAGGAAAAGCCTTAAACTGATACCACCCAGGGATCTACCCCAGGGGTGAGGAAGTACCTGACATCCCAAACATTCCAACCATTAGATAAGGTGGTCAGATGTCCTTGAGTCTAGCACACACCTATTTTTGTTTTACAGATACCCCTAGACAATTGTCAGCCAATCAGGGTCCTGGACCCTGGAAATCCCCTCACCCCAACCTCTGCTATGATTAAAAAAAAAAAAAAAAAAAAAAAAAA
>CABHPP010041923.1:0-28845 GCA_902168425.1 Peromyscus attwateri | reverse complement strand
GTGTGTGTGTGTGTGTGTGTGTGTGTGTGTGTACTGGCTTTTGGTTTCAGTGTTAAATTTAATGTTACTTGGTCTTCTTCTTTCTGAGTTTATGCTGAGGCAGGACCACCTTCTGGAATATGTGGTAGATTCTTACCTCATAGCTGCTAAGAAATACAGAGCCAGAAGAAAGGGAAAAGTTAATGACAAACTATGCCTTTCAAGGACTTGCCCCCAAAGGATCAAGTTCCCTCATCTAAGTCCCAGCTCCTATAGTTTCTATTGCCAGCCAACACCCCAGTAAGCTACGAATCCACAAATGACTTCATCACTTCAGAAGAGTCGTGTTCTATTGTTTCTTGGCGAGGGGCAGGGTGGGGAGTTTCAGCACCTGGATTTCCAAGTTTATTTAATGTCTAAACCACAGAAATATAGAAACACACTGTGACGTGAACAGCTTGGGAATTTTCAGGTTGTTAATTATGAAGTTGCACATATCGTGGTATCTCTGACATTGCCTGTCCATCCTCAGCAATTATCCAGGGGATTGACAACCCAAAAAGTTGTCTACAACAATGTTGTCCTGCTTCATAATGCCCTAATCTGTAAATGATACTTTAAACAGGCGATTTTCTATATGCTATTCATAGAATGAAATAATATAAAACCAACTGATATATATTTTTAATGTATAAACCACTAATCAGAGCATTCAAGCATTTAACATGATGTAGAAGGAAGGAAGTCAGACACAGTGGCACAGAATGTGGGTTTACTTATGTCAGTCTTCAGGGAAGAGATCTGTGTTGACAGAACGAGGCACTTCTCTCCCCAGAAGGAACCAGCTGAGGATGCCAGGAGGTAACTTTCTACTGTGCTGAGTTACTAAACTGTTTCTATGTCTTGATTTCCAAGTTTATTCCACGTATTTTTACATTTGTCAGAACACATAAAATAGTAGACTTAGGATTTATATATTTCAATTTACAAAAAGTTTTCCTCAGAATAAAAAATACACACATATAACTGGTGTACTTTTGAAAAGGCTCTAAAGAAGCACATATTTCAGTAAATATATAATTCACTAAAATATGTGTATAATGCATTAAATATGAACATTCACTAAAATATATAGGCTACATCTTAACATATTACATAAACAAAATCATCTTTTGACTACCATGTGGGCAACTGCAGACATTAGATTTAAAGACACCTAGGATAATATCAGGAAAAATATTGTGGTTTTGTAAGTGTTAGGATTTTGAAGGATATTTAAAAAACAGTGTTTTGATGAAAACCACAATGCACTTGGGAGGCAGAGGCAGGCAGATCTCTATAAATTTGAGGCTAGACTGGTTTCTGGTCTCCAAAGTGAATTTGAGAACAGTCAAAACTACACAGAGAAACTCTGTCTCAAATAAAGAAAAAAAAAAAGCACAATGTAGACTCAAAATTTAAGGAAAAGCTAATAACAGCTGGAGTAATGGTGGAAACACATTATTTAACTCTGCTATATATACTGTTGAACTGAGAGCAGCACAGCAAATTTGTGTCTTTTGGGTAAAACAATTTTAGTGAATAATCATTGAGAAATTACAAAGAATTTAAAGTAATTGGACAGCATAGTCCAACAAAAGCCGCCATTTAAACACTAAGTTATTTTGACTCTTCAATCATGATAGTAATGCAGTTGAGTTTATCAAATAATACTGTATTGGAAGTGACACCAGTAAATCTCAGGAACAATATTAAGATATTTCAGAGATAATGAAAACTTTTGTGGCCTTGAACATTGTTCAGTAAGCTTTTTGTTCCATGAGTCATATATATATATGTGTGTGTGTGTGTGTGTGTATGTGTATACATATATACATATATGTTAATGCATGATGCACAAGTAAGTAACCTAAATATTTCTACAGTAGCACAACTTTGAAATTACATCACTTGGCTTTACATAAAGTCTTTAGCATGTACACAGTAAGATTTTATTACTATTTTACTTTTGTTATGCACATATGTATGTATCTGTGTGTAGGGATGTGTACCTGTGATTTCTGGTGCCAATGGCTTCCAGAAGAAGGCATCTACTTTAGCCTGAATGGCTTTGTGATTGACCTGACTAGGGTGATGGGGAATGAAGAAACAATGGACACATGTACAGAAAATCTGTCATTATGTAGACAACATACTCTAATGAGACATACCAGCAGCCCTGAAATGAAGCACATTTATTATATATACCTGAACAAGGAGGTCTGTGAGGTAATCTAGACATGGAGTCTCTATGGGAGTGAGGTCTCAGACTGCAGTCATTTTGGAGGAGGAAGCTACAGCTGATCATTTCTTCACTCTATGAATGTCTATACTCAGGTCAGGGAAGGTTTGTCATCCCCACTGGTTTGGGACATTGGGGTCCTTCACATGTTCATACTCATGTCACACATGCTCATTCATGCAGGGGTACACTCTCTCCCAAGAGGAGTCAGATTTCTAGGTAGTTGTGAGTTGCCCAAAGTGGGTGCTGGGCACTGAAATTGGAATTTTGGCCCTTTGCAAAAACAGTAAGTACTCTTAACCACTCAATCAAAATCCAACCCCTGCAATGGGTTTTAGATGAGATGCAATAATGTCTGAGCCCGTGTACTCAACTTCCAACCCCCTTCGAGAATCCTACTGAAATATTACAGCATGGCCAGAACAGTACTACGATATACAATATAACTGACATACTGATTTTTTGTCACACTTTTCAAATGGACAATTTAATACTTAGAATTGAAATGTATATGCATGAAACTTAATAAATGCTATTTATATACTATCAATTTAATAAACAAAAATATGCTAACAATTATACTATAAACTCTAAACTTGTTATTCAACTCTTTTTTTTAGTGGACTACAATTTCAACTATTTAAATATTTGGAACAATTTGCCTGGCCCACAGAATATGAATGATCATAGATATCTTCACTCTTTTGTAATTTTTCCACCCATCTTTTGAATGTAATTTATGATATTACACAATGAAACTCTATTAAACTACTTTAAAATAATGACTTCTAGAATTTTCTTATTAAACATTCCAAGATTTATTTTAATTTCGCTATTTTGGCCACACCCACACACATATATACTAGTGACATTGCTCTCTGTATTTAACTAATTTCTATATCTATAGATGTATATCATTGAAACAACCACTGCAGTGTTCACCTTGATCTCAGTTGGGCTTGGTGGTTTGAATAAGAAATGTCTTCTATAGGCTCAAATGTTGCATGAAACAGTGCCAAGAAAGCACACCGCCACTAGATGAGGACTGTCTTAGTTAGGGTTTTGATTGCTGGGAAGAGACACCACAACCACAACAACTCTTATAAAGGAAAACATTGAATTGATGCTCCTTACATTCAGAGATTTAGTCCTTTATCATCTTGTCAGGAAGCACGGTGGCACACAGGTGCTGAAGAGAAACTTAGAATTCTACATCTGGATCCACAGGCAGCAGGCAGGAAGAGGGAGATACTCTGCCTGGCTTGATCATTTGAAATCTCAAATCCCACCCCCAGGGACACACTTCCTCCAACAAGGCCACAACTCCTAATATTGCTACTCGTGGTGACCAACCATTCAAATCTGCGAGCCTATTGGAGTCATTTCTATGCAAACCACCCCAAATGCCTTTAAGGTTTATAGTCTCACCCTACTTCCAGTCCACTCTTGCCTTTCTGAATGTGGTTAAAGATGAGATCTCTCAGCTTTCTATCCTGGTTGCCAGCTGCTGGGCCTCTCACAATTTGTATTCTCTTTCTGAAACTGTACATAGAACTAGATTCTTTTTCCCTCTTAGGCACTTTTAAACATGGTATCTTATCATATCAATGATGGAAGTGTACGCTCACTTTAAAAAAAGGACCTTCTTTACATCATCATTCTTGCTTCTTTATCACACTCAGTATATTAACAGCAATCCAAAATGGATGTAAATAGTCTGTGCTGTACATGATTCCATTAGCCAGTTTGAAGAAGAAACTTTAAGGTTAAAAGATCTGACAGAATTACCAAACCAATTACCAATGTCGGGGGGATTCGTATAGAAAGATAAGACAGAATCATTGGTTTGATGACAGAATTATGACAAAGATTCACAGAGGCATAGCCTTGCAGAATTTGGACAGACAGACAAGAGAAAGACAGATAAGTAAAGAGTGCCCTGTGAGTCTGTGGGTATCAGTGTGCTGTGTGAAATTGCATTCAGGTGACTTCTGTGCTTACTTTTGTTAAAGGGATGCAGGAAAAGTCAACAGGACATTTTCTATTTTTTCCTAAGTTTTCCCATTTTTTTCTTCTTTCATTAAACTTATAGTTATTTTATAACAAGTAGTGTGGAGGAGTGGTGTTTTATATACACTGACTCAAAAATCCTGAGTGAAATTTGACAACCCCTAATTAGTAAGTTCCAGTAATGTTTACTAGCAAAAAGAATAAAGAAATACCTCTGGTCATTCTTTCTTTTTATTCTTAAGGATTTTTACCCCGTTTGGGAATCTTAGTTCCCTGCTTTCTTTTTCTAGTTGGGATTCAATCCTTGAGAGCTGAGTTGCTGAAAGTGGTTTCTTCCTCTAGTCTTTCCTATCAATAGCAATTAGGGAGAATATTGGACCCCGTTTTGAAAATCAGTTTTATAAACGTGACTAACCACTCAAATTTCTCAACTTATTGATACAATGCCAATAGGTTTTATGATATACCACTCCATATTTCATGTAGTTAAAAAGCACAGGTTAAATCCTAATAGAATGCTCCTATTTAAGATTCATAACAGTCTGTAATATCTTAATGTTGTAGTATTATAATTTTTTGTTTTCTATTAATATGAATAGATTGGAATTTTAACTTATGTATGTCATATATGCGGAAGCTGTGTGCATAGTTTTTTACCTCATTGTCACCCACAATGAAGATTGTTGCAAATGAACACAGAGGACTCAAACATGGCATCAATTTTTCATAATCAAATGAGAGGAAAATGAATGATGACAAAATAACCCTATCAGGTAGAGAATGATATGTTAATGTTGCTCTGGGCACATGTACAAGAGGAAGATACTATTGAAGCCAAGACATTTATGTGTTGTGTTATAATCATAATGGTAAATTTACCCATAATGGTCATAAATCAAAATATTGTTTATCACTTATGCCTCATGCCTGGGAGATTCTTGATTCTTTTTCATTATTCTTGCTGCTAAGTAGTTTTATTTTCTCCTTTATTTATTATACTGCCATGAGATCATCATCAATAATATATCAATAATATGTATTTCCAAAGGAACATTTTTTAAAGAAATATGTATCTAAAAGCCACAACAGCAAAGATGAGGATAATAATTTTGCAGGTGAAAGAAATAAAGACATTGAAGCATTAAACATAATGAAGTTTCACAGATGTGCCTTTTGATGAATTTTGTGGGTTCTCAATGAGGATTTCACCCATCTCTACATTGCAATCTTGATTTTCTCTGTGGTTTCAGTTTCCAGAGCATTGAGCAGTTCCTACTATCCTTCTTTAAATACTACTTTAAGCCTTGCTTAAATGGTAAATCTTAGAGCTTTGCATTCTACACAGGGATATACAATTAACTCCTACTTTATTTGTCTCTATTAAAAGAAACACCTACACCATGTTTACAGCATTACCTGCAGAATAGGATACAGTAAAGCAATTAAAAATAGTAGAAATTTCATTCCACATCACTTTCACATTTCATGTATTTAAATCAATCAATTCATTTTAAAACCAGTGATCCTTCAATATAGTTAGTGCTTGAGATAAACCATCCTGTTTGGGCTATCTTTCCTTCTACTCAGTTCAACAATACATATTTATTATCTACTGTAAATGTGATGTTCTCTCTGTTTCTTGGGAGATTAAACAGCTACATTCTACTTTAGAGATAAACAAACCAAAGTTGACACACACAATATGCTCTGATGGAGTGGGTACTTGCACAGAAGTGGCAAAGTTCCATCCTGCTTGAATTCAGATCCAATGTTCTTTCCATTAGAGCTGAAATTGGTGGTTGGAAGAGCATAATACATCTCCATTTGCAGAAGCGCTTAAGGAGGACACTCATCACAAATCCATTAATATTTTCATTGCTTAGAATTACTTTTGGTTTTTGTCCTAAAGACTGAAAATTGGAATATGATTGAAGATATTTAGTTATATTCCTGTTAGCTATCCACAATCAAGTACCCTAAACAAATCACCTAGACTCATTTGCCTGCATTACCTTATCTATAAACATGGGTTCAGTTAAATAGATAATAATTTTATGGTTTAGCCTGAAATGTATATTAAAGCATATAAACATCAAAGTGAATAATGTATAACATATATGTATATGATTTTAAATGTGTATAGTGAAAGATAAACTCATTTGTACTTTAAAGATGTTTAAACAACAGTTCTTTTGTTTAAGTAGCAGTTTATAATAGCCTTAAAAAGTGGTCATCAGAAATAAACAGACAAGCACATAAGTATATTACATTCCACTTACTAGCTAGTTATCCTTCCGGAGATACTATGTTTTCTCTTCCCACTCACAAAAGAAGACAGGGTTAAGGACAGTGTGGGTACTATTAAGCTTCCATCCTACTGACTTTTGAACTCCAACATTCTTAAATCTGTTCTGCTCTCAGGCCTCCCCCTTTATTTTGACACTCTCTAAAAAGATCTTTTAATCCAACATCAGGTCAGCCTAATTTTAATGGAGCCTTTGCTGAAATTAATTCTATTTTCATTCTAGATGCCTATCAGGATGCTCACACTTAGCCTTTGGAAACAAACTACTCAATTGATTTCCTAAAGGCTCACTCTTGATTCTGTCTATAGTTTTAGTGCCATTCAATCTCTGTTTTTTCATTTATGTTTCCTCTCATTCCTAGATTGGTATGATCCCAGAAACTCATAATCCTCTCTAGAGTGTTAATTGATACGCCCCTTCCTCAGTTACCGTCTCTTTTTTCCATTGGAAGAGGGCAAGCACACAGGTTCTTACATGGCTATCAATTTGCAATTGGCTTCTACCATCAAAAAGTTGTTTTTCCCTTTTGCCATTTATAGTTAAATCAAATTGTGTGGTGTAACTAACCCCCCCTCTCATCCCTTGCTTTCTTCCTCTCCTTGTTCCTTTAGCTTTTGCTATCTCTCTCTATCCCCACCTCTTCTTTCTTATCTCCTGTCATCAGCAGATTTAAGTTGGGAACCTGAGAAATGGATGGATAATTTTAGCTTATGTAAGACTAATAACTGGCCAATCAAGATGATCCTGAAAGGAAGAGTGAGATAAAGAAATATTTGTGAGCGATGGTAGAAATAGAGGATACTTTGTGGGTTTCTGTAATTTTTTCTCGGTTACTTTCCTTGATCTTCATGTTAAATTTATTCTATTAAAATATAGTAATCTTATTAAGATTATTTCTATAATTGTACACGTGGCAATTTTAATATGAACTCTCATTCTTACCTCATATTTAATTTCCAAATTAACGATCTATAATTATGCTTTGCAAACTGTAAACTTACTCTCTCTGCTTTGATAAACTATGGTCTACTTTCTGTAGGCTTTTGTCATTTTACATGCAACATAATATTTGTTAAGTACTTCTATGTGTGAAAATGAGTAGGCAGCTTTTTTTGTACAGTGCTGAACATAATTATAGGGCACAGTGTTCAGGGTCTGACTTAACACAGCTTTTATATGGCATGCATAAAAGAGTTTGTGGGAAAATTGGGAGCATTTTTAAAAACAAAGCATTTATCTTGGGCAGTAAAAGTGTACTCATAAATGCTCATATGATAAACCTAGAACATGGTCTCAGTAACTGTAGTTTCATATTTCAAATGCAAATCCTTGATGTTTTCCAGACTGAGAAAGTCATCGTTGTTATATTGTAGTAAGAATAGTGTTAAAATTTTACTTTCTTAATAATAGCTAACAAACTCTAAACCTCACACACTAGAAATACATATATTCAACTAGACTCCTACTCAGAACCTGGATGCACAGTCTGTTCAGAACCTACTTATTCAGTTATAACTCTATCTATGAAACTACATATCTGCATATTTTCTTATTTCTTGTTTATTTTCCATTTTCCTGTTTTTTTTCTTCTTATTGGAAATAGATTCTTTTATCATACAATATATCCTGATTAGAGTTTCTCCTCCCTCTATTCTTCCCAGTTCCTCCCTACCTCCCCTCCCCTTGAGATCTACTTCCTTACTGTATCTTATTAAAAAGAACAGGCTTAAAATAGATAGCAACCAAACATTAAATAGCTCATATTGTTGTTCTTGTTGTTGTTTTGATTATTTATGCATCATTTATTTATTCTGGATATTAACCCTCTGTCAGATATATAGCTAGCAATATTTTTCTCTATTCTTTACATGGCTATTTGTTTCTTTAAATGTCCAGAAGATTTTAAGTTTTACGAAGTCCCACTTGTTGATTTTGGCATTAGTTCTTAGGCAAATGGAGTCACACTCCGAAAATCCTTTCTCATGTCTATTTCATGTATGGTACTGCCTATGCTTCTTCCTAGCAGTTTCAGTGTTTCAGTTTTCATATTTATGTGTCCAGTTCATTTCTCCTGCTTGTGGATATTCCGTTTTCCTACCACCATTTGTTGAAAACAAGTTATTTTCTCCAGGTTTTTGACATTTTTGTCAAATATTACAAAGCTGAAGTGTCATGTATTCATGTTTGGGTCTTTGATTTTGTTCATTTGATGTACATGTATGTTTTGTGCCACTATTGTATTGTTATTATTACTATGGTTTTGTAACATATATTGAGATTTAAATTTGTAGTCCCTCAGTATTTTTTTTTGTTCATTTTTTTTAATTGGCTACCTTGTGTCTTTTGTGTTTCCAAATGAAATTTAGGATAGTTTTTTGTTCTATTCCTGTGAAGAAATAGATGGGGGTTTTGTTTTGGATTGTACTGAATCTGTGAATGGCTTTGGTACAATTGTCAGTTTCATACAATTAATTCTAGCAATCATGATGAGCATGGTGTGTCTTTCCATTTTCTTACATGTTTTTCAGAGCTTTAAAATTTGATTGTAGAAGTCTTTCATTTCACTTTTTAGGTTTACTTCTAAATATTTTATTTTCTTTGAGGTTATTGTGAATGGGAGAGTGTCCATGGTATCCTCTGCATGTTTGCTGTTCCTGTATATAAAAGCTGTTTATTTGTGCAAGTAGATTCAATAGCCTGACATATTGATAATTTTTTTAATAATTTCTAGAAGTTTTCTGGTAGAATTTTTGGCATCTGTACAATATTATCATATTATCTGCAAATAGGAATAATTTGCTTATTTTCCTACTCGTATCCCTTTATTTGCCTTCCTTGTCATATCGCTCCAGCTAGAATTTAGAACACAGTTTTTGAAAAGCAGAGAGATTTGCATCTCTGTGTCATTCCTGACTTCAGTGGGAATGCTTCAAATTTTTCTTCATTTGGACTGATATTGGCTGTGGGTCTCTCATATACAGGTTTTATTGTATTGAGATATGTTCCTCTAGCACAATATTATCTAGTACTTTTATCAAAAGGCACGTTGAATTTTGCCCAAACTTTTTCTACATCTATAGTGATGATCATGTGATTTTTTTGTAATTAAGTCCATTTTTGTGTTTTGTTACATTTAGTGACTTGCGTATGTTGAACCCTTTCTGCATTTTAGGAATAAACCAAGATTAGTGATGATGGATAATCTTTTGATGTATGTCTGTATTCAGTCAGTGTGTATATATTTTACCGAGGTTTTTTGGTTTTACTTTTTGCTTTTTTTTTTGAGTCTATGTTCATCACAAACTTTGTCTAGTAGTTTTCTTTTGTTACTGTGCATTTTCTTAGTTTGGACAGTATAGTGATACAGGCGTTGCAGGATATTGGGAATGTTCCTTCTACTTTGTTTTTATTGTAGTTGATGTTGCTGAATAGTTTAAGAAATATTAGCTTTAGATCTTTGAAAGTTGGGTGAATCCATTTGGCTTTAGACATCTGCCTATCCATCTATCTATCTATCTATCTATCTATCTATCTATCTATCTATCTATCATCTATCATCTATCTACCTATCTATCTATCATCTATCTATCGTCTATCTATCTATCATCTATCTATCTATCTATCTATCTATCTATCTATCTTTCTTTCTTTCTATCTATCTATCTATCTATCTATCTATCTAGCTAGCTAGCTAGCTAGCTATCATTTATCTAGCTATTATCTATCTATTTAAGTTGAAAAGATTTTTATTACTATTGCAATTTCCTTATTTGTTATGGGTGTATTTAGGTTGCTGTATACTTCTTAGTTTATTTTGTTGGTTTGGTTGAACCTAGAAATTCATCCATTTGTTTTAGGATTTCTAGATTAATGGAGTACAAGTTTTCAAACATTCCCTTATAATATTCTTAATTTTTTTGATGTCCTTTGTAATATTTCCCTGTTCATTTCTGATTTTGTTTATTTTGCTCCTTTCTTTCTTTCTTTCTTTCTTTCTTTCTTTCTTTCTTTCTTTCTTTCATTATTTATTATGTACACAGTGGTCTGTCTGCATGTATGCCTGCTGGGCAGAACTCATTACAGATGGTTGTGAGCCACCATGTGGTTGCTGGGAATTGAACCCAGGACCTTTGGAAGAACAGCCAGTGCTCTTAACTACTGAGCCATCTTTCCAGCCCCCTTTCTTCTTTTTATTGGTTGGGCCAATGGTCTGTCAAAATTGATATCTACTCAAAGAACCAGCTCTTAGACTGATTGATTCTTTATCGTTTTGGTAGTGAGCATAGCGCTTAATGGTTGAGCTGTTTCTCTAGCGGGTAATTGATTCTTTATATTGTTTCTTTGTTTCTATCTCATTTATTTCTAATCTAATTCTATTGTTTCTTGACTTTGTTTGTCTTTGGATTTAGTTTGTGCTTGTTTTTCCAATTTTTTAGTTGCAACATTAAATAGTATATTGATGCTTTTTCTGCTTTTTAATGTAGACACTTAGATATAAATTAGATATAAATTTAACTAATAAAACTGCTTTCAGTGTGTTCCAAGAGTGTTTTTGTGTTTTCAATTTTTTGAAAATTTAGTTCCTGAAATATTTTTCTTTCTTTCTTATTTCTTCTTTGATATGTTCATTATTTTGTTATGAATTGTTTAATTTCCATGAGCTTGTTACTAAAGATTTACTTACTATCAGTTTTAAATGTTATTGCTTTGTGGTCAGATAGGATACAAGAGTCATTTCAATCCTTTTGAATTTTTAAAGATTTGTTTCATGCCCCAGGGTATGGTATATTTTAGAAGAGCTTTTGAGTGCTGCTGAGTAAAATGCATAATCTTTGCTGTTTAGTTGAAATATCCTATAGATATTTGTTACATCCATTTGATGTATGATGAACACTAATTATGTATTTCTCTTTTATTTGTTTCCTGAAAATCTGTCTATATGAGAAACTGGGGAACTGAAATCACAATTTTTCAATAGATTAACCTTAACCTGTGTTTTTAAATTCAGTAGTATATTTTTTTTAATGAAATTTAGTGTACCAAAGTTTGATACACATATGTTTAGTATAGTAATAGCTTCTTGTTGTTTATAAATTTTTAAGCAATTTTTATCATGAAAAATATTTCTTCATTCTTCAATTACAAATGGTATTTTTTGGGGGTCTATTAGTTCAGGCTGGCTGTCATAGTAAATTAGATATTGAAATGTATTTTTTCCAAGGATTTCTGGCTTTCTTAGTGTCTATTGAGAAATCAGCGGTTGTTCTGATAAGTTTTTCATTATATGTGGTATGTACTTTTTCTCTTGTAGTTTTCAATACATTTCCTTTATTATTTATACTAGTGTTTTAACTATGATAAGCTATGGGGATTTTTTATTTTCTGGTCTTGTCTATTTGGGATTCTGTGTGGGTATGTCTTTCCTTAGTTTTGAGGATTTTTCTTCTGTGATCTCCTTGAAGATTTGGTTTATGCCACTGATTTGTGATTCTTCTTCCTCATCAATGCTTGTAATTTGGAGTTGTTTAATTTTCTTTCATAATGTACTACATTTGCTGTATGTTCCCTTCTTTTCTTTTTTTAGTTATTCCGATTACTCATTTATCTGGTCTGGATCCTCTATTTTAGCTTTCCACTCTGGTACTGTAACTTCTACTGTATTCATTCTACTTCTGAGAGTTTTGTGTTTTCAAGTTGAGTTGCATTATTGGGTGTTTCAACTACATCTTAGTTTCAGTTAGAGTCTTCTTCAATGTTTTTCTCTTCTTATTTAATTTTATTCTCAAGACCTGTGTTGTCTTCTTCACAACCTTCATTTCCTTATGTTTGTGTATTATTAGACAACATTCAGGCATTGATTCTCCTTAAGTTTTTTTCTTAAATTTCTAGAAGCTATTTCTTTTTGTCTTTCTTAAGCTCTTTTAATTCTTTCATGAAGTTTATGGGGTTTTTTTTAATTTAATTACTTGTCTTGGGGTACTTCTACATAATTCTAATTGGCAAAAGAAATCTACAGGACTGGTATGTTTTAGAAAGATGATCCTCGTTTAATCTTTTATACTGTTTTTACAATGAGGTCTTGGTATATGGACTTCTTTTCTAAGTCCTGAATTTGATATTGACAAAGAAGAAGAAAGGTTGGAGAAGAAGAAAGGATGTATGGGAATTTGGGGCCTAGAGATTGGAAATAGTTTGGGTAAAAGAAAGACAGCAGGACAGAGGGAACTGGGAGAGTGAACAGGATGTATCTCCTAGTCCTATTCTGGAGTGTGGAAGTAGATCTTACTGAGTGAAAAGTTGATGTGACATGGGAATGGTTTGTGGGTTGGGGGATAAGTAGAGAACTGGACAAAGTCTAGAATCATTTGTGGTGCAGGCAAGGAAGATCATACTTAGCTGGCACACTAGTTGTGGGACCCTGGTTAGATCTGATGGGTTGGGGAGGGTTTATGGATGAGGTGGGGCAGAGAGACTCATTGATCTAGATCCTGGTGGAGGATGTATGAGATCCAACTGTGTATAGATGTTGGATGTAGTACAGAAGAGACCTGTAGGTGGTAGCAGATAGGGCAGCTGCTGATAGAATCCTCGGAGTAGGTTGTGGGGCAAGCTGTAGTGGCCAGACTAGAGTTGGGCACAGGATGTTGACCTGAGCTATATTTGGTAGGTTGGGAATAAGTTCTGAATGGGGAGGTCAGGAAGTCTCCAGGCCAGACTATGGAGAAAAAAGTGGGTGGTCTAGCTGAGTGGATAGTTTCTAACACTATTTTAAGGCATCTTTTACAGAAAAAAAAATGACCATTTTATAAGTCTGCAGCTATGCCAACTCTTGCATATAACATTTAGGATTAGTTATGGATTTGTAAGTTTCCCTTTATTTTACAAATTGCACCATACAATGTTGTATAAAATACATTTCTTAAGTTGTGCTTAGTGATTTCTTGGATGTCTCTAATATTATGACATCTAGAGGCTAACATAAATAAAAATAAAGTATAAAATTTGAGCTGTGTAGAATATAATGGAATGATCATCTTGTGTACAACCTTCTTGTCTATCATTCCAAATAGACTGTGTGTGACTGTCCATACTTTCCATCTTGAGAAATAATTGGTCATAGAATGAGAGTTCATAGAACTTGTTTTGGATATACACATTTTTAAAAATTGAAATTAGAGATAAAAACTTAGTTAAGAAATAATTTAATTTCAGAAATTTTGTTTGAATATTACAAGATATTTTCATCTAAAATACTTAAAAATTATGTTTTCAAGGTAACATTTATGAAATTGCTAAATTACACTGAGTTTTTTAAACATTGCTTTTCTTTACTTGAAAGTTTCACTTAGCATATTTTGGTAATTTCTTTCCCTTTTCCCAACTCTTCCCACATCTTCTATTATTCTCTACTGACCCAATGATCCAATCTCTCTCTCTTTCTTTTCCCTTTCCCTCTCCCTCTCTCTGTCTCTGACACACACACACACACACACACACACACACACACACACACACACACCACATACACATACACTTCCCCCAAAACAAAGAGTTCAATTTGCATTATCCAACTACTCTCAAATAATGGGTCTGCCCTGGAGTGTGGTTGATATGCCATGTGTCACTCCATTGAAGAAAAGTAAATTTTCCTCTCACAGAAGCAATAAAATGTCAGTAGCTCCTCATCTAGGGTGAAACATAGCTCCCTCTTCTCCTCCCCCGTCTTAGAGTTTTAGTCAGCTGGAGCTTGTATAGGTCTCGTGCATGTGGTCATAATATATGGGTCCATGTATGTATCTGGGCTGCTGTGTCTAGAAAGCATAGTTTCATTGAATTCATCCACCACATCTGGCTCTTAGGATCTTTCTGTCTCAAATTGCCAGATAGATCTCAGAGTTTTAAGGGAGGAATCTGTTAAAGGCATCTCTTTTAGGGAAGAGCATTCCAAAGTCTCTTACTTTCTACACATTGTTCATTGTCTTCTATTGCAAGAAGAAGCTACTCTATTAAGAGCTGAGCAATGCACTGACCTGTGGGTACAGCAGTAAGGTTTTTTTGTGTTTTCCCCAAGAGCCCTTTAAAATTATATAGCCTCAAGATTATGTACTTATTATGTGTCTGCTACAGTTTCCATTTCTTAGAGTGGGACTTAAATTTACTTTTTAAATAACTGATTAGTTCCTCACATAACATGTGGAATGATCACACCAATGGGCATGTTTCCCATCAGGCCATTGCTCACAGGGTTCATGGTTGGATAAGACTGATGATTATTTTTCTCCCTTAGTAGCTTTCATGGACCTTTCCAGCAGGATGAATGCTAGCCAGTAGGATGACCTTCTAGTTTAGTATCCTCTAGATTTCTCCATGTTATATGCCTTCAGCAATAAGGCCTTATGCTCAAGTTCTGGTGGGTAATTAATAGCATTAGTAATATTCTGTAATTTTTTTTTGAGGTCTATGGGACCCCATTGGCCAACAACTTCAATAGTGATAATCCTTTCCTATTATATGGTTGAATATATTGTCCAGTTAAGTTTAGGCTTTTATTGCTTATAGATTTCCTGAAAATATTCTGTTTTAAAGGTGGTTGGTTGTTCAGGAATAGACCCAGCAGAAATTGTGGTTCTTTTTACTAATGCTAAAATTTCCTAATTGTAGACAAAAAATGAACACTGACAAAAATCTTGCAATATTTTTTTGGGAGAGATTAATAATAAATATCTGTAAAGCAAGAGATTTTAATTTATAAAGATAACTAATTATATCCTTCCTCACATTGTACAGGGAACACCAATTTCTGGAGCCCTTACATTCTTTACAGATGCAAACAAATCATGAAAGGCAGGTTATAAGGAAATTTGAATAAAGTGGGTAAAAGTCCTCATGATTCTGTTTAAAAGTCAGAATTATATGCTATTCTCATTGAATTATTAGATTTTTCCAGAACTTCTTAAAATAGTTACTGACTCTCAATATGCAGAAAGAGTTGTTTTACATATTGAAACTACTGAATTTATTCCATATGATTCAGAATTAACTTTTTTATTTTTCAATTACAAGAATTAATCAGAAATAGAAATAAAAACATCCTTTGTATATAACATATACCAGCTCCCATATGGATCTACCAGCCCCTGTAGCACAATGTAATGATGAAATATCTCAGCTGTTGGTAGGAAATGTGTTAGATGCCTCAGAATTTCATAAGAAGCACCATGTTAACAGCAAGGGTTTGAAAAAAGATTTCTCCATCAATTGGCAATAAGCCAAGGAAATTAGAAGGAAATTTCCCACTTGTTCTTTGTATAACCAAACTCTACTACCTGCAGGAAGTAACCCATAGGGTATTCAAAGAAATGAAATTTGTCAAATGGACATGTTTCATTTTGCAGTTATAAAATTAAAATATATACACCATACCATAGATACATATTCAGGATTTCAATGAACAATTGCTTTGAGTTCTGAGAAATCTGATTCTGTAATTACACATTTATTAGAAGTTATGACCATCATGAAGATACCTGTACAAATTAAGACTGACAATGCTCCATCATATGTCTCTAGTAAAATGAAACTTTTTTTGCTTATTACAACATAAAGCATATTACAGGTGTGCCACACAATCCTACAGAGCAAGCAGTTATAGAAAGATCTAATCAAAGTCTAAGAGATATGCATAATAAACAGAAGTGGGTAATTAAGATCTCCACATATAGATTGCATAATTCTTTATTAACTTTAAATTTATTAAATGCTAATGAGAAAGGAATGACAGCAGTGGAGAGACATCATATAATAGGAAAAACTGATGAATTAAATTAACCTGTATACATTAAGAATGTGTTGACCTCAGAATGGAAACCAGGATATATATTATCCTGGGGAAGAGGCTTTGCTTTTGTTTCCATAGGAGAATAAAAACTATAGATACCATTAAAATTTGATAAATCATCCCAAATGTTTGTTTTGCAGTTCTCTACAGACATATAATGCAAATGGTCTTTCTGTAGTCTTAGTTCAAGTAAAAATTAAAGCTGGTTTTTGAGTTGGCTTGTGGTTCTCTCCTTCTCTAAACCCAAGGATGCTTGTTAAAGAAAAAAATTTAAAATCTGTCACATATCAGAAGAGCCACCTGATATGGGACAGAAGAAAAAATAAAATTAAGAGATTATTCTATTGTCACTACTCTTATAATTCTTTGATTTTGTTTTGAATCTTTAAAACTTTTCTTAAGGTATAAATATTATCTCAAAAATTTAAAGATTTATATATTATATATACATATATGTATATATGTTGCGGTAACGCCTGTGCTACCGTAACCCGTTCACCATGTCCGAGTGAGGGGCTGTGGATTAAAAAATAAGAGACAAGAGACAGCGAGTCATTTGCCACAGCAGAATGCCAAATGCCATTTATTGAAGGAGGGAGGAAACCTTAAATACAGGCTTACAGCACAATGGAGGAACCCCGGAGGACAGAAGTTTGCTACCCAGTGTTCTACATTCTTTCATCTAAGCTGTTTACACCACATGCAGGATACACGAACAAAGAACCTCCAGTGATCCTTAGGTGAGAAGGAAATCGGCAGGGAATCAACATAGGGAGGATATCTGGCCAAGGTCGGCAGCCACTCACAGTGGAGGGCCAGGGCCCACACACTGGAATGTCAGGTAGCACAAAGGGTTGAAAAGTTTCTGCATGACCTTCCTCATCCTTCCAATTTAAAAGTAGCCTGCTCTATAATGGCGTCTGAGCTGTGCGGATACCTTGTAGGTTAGAGGTGGAATTTTTAATTGGGATCTCAGGATTCTTGTGAAATTATAGATATATCCAGCACCAGAATCCAATAATCTTCCAATCTCAATCCCATATAATTTTATTTTTAATTTAGGCTGTTTGTCATTGATAACTGTTTGTCAAAACACCTCTTTTCTCCTGTACTTTCAAAGCCTCCAGTTCTGCATATAGGCGCCACTTCTGAGCTCTTTCTCCCTGTCAGTGCATAGTGGCGGCATCTGAATTACAGAGAGTCGGCAGGTGGGCCGACTGCCACTGGATGAACAAGCTAGCAAGCCCAGAGGTTCAAGTTTTGCTGTCTGTTTGCTTAATTTTTGTTCAAATGTTTTTTTTATTTTTCCCTCAGAGTGGGAATAATTCAATATTTAGGATTCCTTCGTGGGAAATGTTTTTTTCTGTTTTTCCCTTATGGTGGGAATAACTCATTATTAGGTAGTCCCTTCATGGGAGTAGGAAGTTTTAAGTGTGAGTTTATGTGTGCGGGGCACACGCCCGGCGAGGTGGCAGGGGCTGACAAAGGCGTGCAGGAGAGAGCCTGGAGCAGTGGGCAGACAGGTACGCCGGTGGGAGGCAGAGCTGGGATAGAGCGTGGCCCCGGCAGGGGCCGCACTGGAGCCTGAACACTGGGCGGAGCCAAAGCTAAGCCACAGTCTCTCGCTGGGACATGGTGAACGGGTTCCTGGTAGCACGGGCTTTACCGCAACACCAGTGAACTTGTGGGGACAGGATATGTTAGATGGTATGGGAGCAGTGCTTACTACACAGCCTGTACAACAGATGCTGAAGAACCAGGGCTAGAGAGATGGCTCAGAGGTTAAGAGCACTGACTGCTCTTCCAAGGGTCCTGAGTTCAATTCCCAGTAACCACATGGTGGCTCACAACCATCTGTAATGAGATATATATACTGTTTGTCGTGATATTAATGGTCATATAGACTACTAACTAATTCTAGAAAAAGGCTTTATCTAGCTTCCTGTGCATGATTTCATGTTTGAGTCTCTATCAGGTAACTAGGAATAAAGTTTTTGTATTCTGGATGTACATAACAAATTGTGATCCTTTAGCCTCTTCAAAATCTGCTGCTTATGACATATAAATATTTAAATTTTCTGCTAGAACCATGACCACCCCCAACAGCAACTGTTGAAGTCTCCAAAAAGAGGATGGGACCCTGAAATGACGATCCCACCTGAATTGTGGTAATGCCATCAAGCCGACAAACACTACACAAAGGTTGACTTTGGACTTCAAACTGCTGAGGACAATTTCAAGGAGGCTAGCTGAGATGGTCCAGTCTGACACTCTACTCTAGCCAGGACTTGAGATGAGACCTGCACTTTCTCATTATACAGAGACTGGTCAACAAATAATACAACTAGCTCTCCCAGGACTTGACAAGTATCCCAATTTTTTTCAGGGTCCCCTTAAGATACTGTCACCCTCAGACCACAGGAAGTAATTTTAAGAGCATGATGTCCACATTCCCAGGAGGTGACATGGTTGGTTATTGGTTATTCAGTGGGTTATGAATATTTGCCATCCTTTCAGGGGGTTGGTGGCAAGTTGTTATCAGTAATGGTCAGAACAAAGGTTAGATTCAGGGATTTCATTTTAAAAAGGAAAAGGGGAATACAGAAATGATAGGATAAAAGGGTACATTATTGAATCTACTTTTAAACCAAAAAAAGCAACTATTCGTCTTAAGTATTTTACATTGATGTGGATTTTTGTATATTGATACAAATTTGATATTATATATATATATATATACATATATATTTCTACCCTTTTTAATATATTTTTATATATTGGTACAAATTTAAGGTTATTTTTGTTAGAACCTATGATACCTACTTTTATACTCTTGTTTAAGGTATTGTACCTATACAACTCATTCAATAATGTAATGTAAACTTCTAGTCCTTGAAAGTTATTATTACAAACTATTTAAAATAATAAAGGAATGCAGGTCAGCAGTTAGTCACTTATTCAGTCAAACTTGTAGTCATGTAAGGTATATTTTCAAGGTCAAATGAAATATATTTTAGGTAGACAGGTGGTCTTCAAACACTTTAGAGATTAATAGAATATGACATAAGGTTTTTTATGGCAATGAGACATGTCTGCCCCTGGCAGCATGAATCTACTGCAGAGAAGGTGATGGGCAATGAAGAAACTCCATATGGATTTTACTTTCTTTGTGGCAAAAGTTAGCCACTGGGTAAGAAATTGCCCTTACCTCAACTACTGATAGTATGGTGTCCAAATTGACAAGCAGTACAAAAAAGAAAGTGATTGCCAGACTTTGCTATGACAAGGCAGGACAATCCATCAAAATTCACAGAAAGGTCTGTCAAATATTCTAGGACTGCAGGCCAAAGATGGATGCCCCAACATTATAGAGGAACCTTGGATGACTGTCTAGGCAGCCAGATGTCTTTGCCATTTCTATAGCTTTGGAAGTTGTTTGCTCTACACTGCTTATTTACTCAGATAACATTATATCCTTCTCAGGTCTCTGGTGGAGTTGAAGACTAGATAGTTATAATTATCATTTTCCTTGTTACCAAATTCAGAAAAGAAACACATAAAAGAGGCATAAGTTGTATAAGCTTGAGAGATGTAAAAATATAGTTTTGGGTTGGTAATACAAGTTAGGATAGAAAGTAAATTAGACTCACTGTGGTGAAATGGACTCACCAAAATAGAATAGATAATAGAATATTTTCTCTGAATTTGTCAAATGCAAATGGAGTCAACATTGTTAATGTAACTCTTACCTGGATATATTTGTATGTAGTTATTGTACTTATTGTATACAGTTTTAACATATTAGTTAAAAAAATCTTCCTTTTTTTAAACAAAAAAGGGGAATGTTGTATGATATTTTGATCATGCTCTGACAAATAAAGCTTGCTTAGAGCAGAGGGTGGAGCTAGCCATTAGTTGACCAAAATTAACCACAGAAGTTTTGAAGGACTGTAGCAGATAAGACAGGAAGTAGTAAGGCAGGGCAGAGAGAGATCTTGGATTTTTTGAAGGTAGGAACGGAGCAGGTAGGAGAGGACTGGTGGCTTCTCTGCTTCTCTGATCCTTCAGGTTCTTACTCCAATATCTGACTACTAAATTGTTATTGACAAAGAATACTTAGATTAATGTTTCATTTGTCTTTTGTGAGAAAAAAAGTTAGCAAAACAAACTGAGAGTTTACATTCATATTTCATTAACAAAAGTGACCACATTGGTTTATCAAGTTGGAATGTTCAAAACTACCACCAATAAGTGTAAGACTATACAAACCAAAAGGCAGAATGTGTAATAAAAAAACTTTCTTTCAAATATTTTCCATAATATCATTACAGAGCATTAGAATAATGCACTGTAGTCTTGATACAGAAGAGAGGAAAAGCTGGCATAGGTTCTCTTTAGAGGTTGTTGTGATGTTGTGAGTAATTTGTTTGCACTGCCTTTGATGTGATCTCTCATAGAGAAATGTAAGTGAGTGTTAAGCCACTAGTTCTACTATGAATTAACATCAATAAAATCTGTAAACAACCACACAGAATGCTGTATATAGGAAGCAGATGCACATAAGTGCTACAGAGAAAAAAAAATCAAATAATAAAAAAAGGGGATGTATAAGGAATTCATGGCAAAGGGTTGATTTTGCAGTTTCTATATAGTTCCTAGAAAGATGACATCAAAGCAAATTTCTGAAGGCAATGTAGAGGCTACTTTCCTATGGAAATGTTGAGAATAGGATCTTTAGAGCATCACAAAATTGCAAAGATTCCATCTCCACCAACCCGGCTCCATGGAGAAACTGGAGCTGTACTGTTGCTAAGGAGATGAGTAGTTGCAAAATACATAATCAGAAAGATGATAGACATCAGAAAATCAGGTAGATCTGTGTAGGCTATTGAAAAATCAGGATTTGATCCAGATGTGAGTCAGAGCATTTGGAAAATTTAAGGCAGAATGAATAACATCTACCTCTGTTCTTAAACACAAAAATGTGGAATAATGAATGAAATCCAAACACTGACTTATGGCTGACTACGACATGCGTCATTAGTGACCAAAAATGACCATTCCTAAGATAATAAACTGAAGTTGTTTTGCAGAATTCTGCATATGGATATATCAGAAAGTGAGACAGAAATATAGCCTGTAAAAAAATGTGCTTAAAAATGAACAGTTTGTACACACACACAAAAAAAATCATAAAGATAAGGTTTTAAAATTGTGTTTATTCAGTTTAAATCCAGAATACTCACACATGCTGTCTGGCAAAATTCAGTGCTGATCTGCTGTGTTGGTTTCTGAGTCCACAGCCTTTCCTTTGGATGCCATTCTGGAATTTAGGCACAATGTTTTCTTCCCTGGGAAGGCATACATTGCTGCCTTTTTAAAAATGCAGATCCCTTAAATTCTTTCCTTCCCTTGGTTGGTAGCAGTGACACTTACTTTGCGATCATGTTACCAAAGATTTCTTTTGTGATGGCCCCAATGATTTGTCACTCAGGGAATGGGTAGAAGAAAATGCTAATACACTGGCTACTGCCCTAGTTGCGGAATGCAGCCAGGGGTCTTTAACCCAGGATCCTTGTATCTTTTATGGGTTCCCTTGAAGCTGCATTCAGCTTCATTTGTATATCACTGAGTCAATGACCAAATCCGTACCTTTTTCAGTTCTTAGCAGATGTCCACCTTGCTGCTAAGTTTTCTGAAATGTCTCTAAGAAATTGCAGCTAATTCTTCTTCCCCTATCCATGTGGTTTCACAAGCTTGGAGAAGCAATGTTTTCAAGAATATATGCATTTACCTTTATATATAATGTAGAGGTTTCAGCTGCCATTAGTTGTCCAGCCCACAAGCTAATCAGCCTGTTTTGAACAACACAGTATAGCCTAATAAAAGGAATATTAGACAGCATTGTGTCTCTAGTCTAATGACTGTCTTAAACATTTAACATGGTTCAAGTTTTTTTGTTTGTTTGTTTGTTTGTTTGTTTGTTTTTGTTTTTGTTTTTTTTTGTTTTTTATTTTTTGAGACAGGGTTTCTCTGTGTAGCTTTGCACCTTTCCTGGAACTCATGTGGTAGCCCAGGCTGGCCTCGAACTCACGAGATCTGCCTGGCTCTGCCTCCCAAGTGCTGAGATTAAAGGCGTGCACCACCACCGCCCGGCATGATTCAAGTTTTAAGGGGCAGCACTGTCATCCCAGAGCGGAGCCTCCTGATCTGTGTGAGAAAGCATGTCTTTTATTTTAAGTCATTCAGTTTATTTACTTTCCTCAAGAAGCTCTATGGAACAAACATACAAGTATAAATATTGAGTTTTGAGAATTTTGGGAAAACTGACATAATGTTTAATTAGGAAAATTTTGTACATCATAATTTGGCCTCTAATGTAGACAAAATCATATAGTTTTATGATTTCTGATATATTAAATACTGTTGATGAGGTCAGTTAGTGATCCTGTTTTGAAATTTCTATTTATTTTTCTTTGTTATCATAAACATTGCCACTGTTATCAATTATATTTGTCCATTACCTTCATCTTCAAAAACTGCTTGAACAAAAATCAAACAATTTAACCACATCATTTAGCTCACCATGATCTTAGATGTAGGAACTCTTGTGAGGGCAATACAGACCCTGTCTTAGGGTAGGGGCACCATCTTAGACTACCTGCTGTACTCAGTTCCAGGAGGGACCTCAGGAATGTGCCATGACAACTCAAACAGATACAGAGCAATATCCTCCTGCAGACATTCTGTCTTCGGTTTATGGCCCTTGAAGATATCTAGATAACCCTGCTGAGCAATCCAGATAATCCTGTTCAGTGGGTTGTGGTTCCCTGCCAAAAGTCTAACCCAATGGTTTCAAATGTGGTTTTGCACCCAAAGTTTAGACCAATAGTTTCAAAAAATCACCTTGCCCCATATCCTTTCTACCGAATCCCAAGTTGCCAATTCCTAGCTTGTGGTTTTTCCCTATAAAAACCCTCTACCCCTGGGCTCATGGCCACTGCCACATTTCCTTCCATCTGCCATGCTGTGGCCCAGGTTGAACCTGAATAAAAGGACCCTTATGCGCTTGCATCGGAAACCGGCTCCTTGGTGGTCTCTGGGGGTTTCACAAAATGGGTACAGCACTCTGTCATCAAAAGCGACCAAGAACTAAATAAGCACATGAATATGTAAGAATGCACTTCCCCCCCAAACCATTTTAACAAGCATCATTACAAGGAAATGTTCTTTTTAATAGAGTTATTGCTACCATTGGCAGTGGCCCATATAAGATAAACTCTAATAATATGATTGCAGTTAGCTCTCTATAATGTGTCATATTACATTGTCAAAGATTCCTATGGTCTTAGTCCCAGCAATATCCATTTTAAAAAAGAAACATTAAAGATAATTTGCATTATTAGAGTGGGTCAAGTTGGTCTGGGTCCAGAATTTTTAAAACCAGCAAAAACAAAAACAAAAAGCAAAGCAAAGCGAACTAACAAAGAAACAAAAAATATACCCAAAATAACAACAACAACAGCAAAAAATCTGGGAACAGACATTTCATTAGAGCATTCTTCGTATTCCTTTGTGACTTTTACCTTCAGCACTATTGTATTTTCAGTATTGTCAATTCCTTTACAAAACACCTTCTACAACCTTCAAACCCACATTTTAACAAAATATTCAGGATTTTAACAGAAGAGAATGGGACAGAAACAGAAGACAAAAGAGAGGAAATAACAAAAAGATACAGAAAACGAATGTAAAGGGTGTGTCAGTAACAGAAGCGAGTAAGGTATTTATATACTTAACACCTAAGAACATAAATAGTGACTGAGAGTAAACATTTCCATTTTCCTTCTTCTTAGCTCAGTGGTTCCTCCCATGACCCCCCAAATGAATCACTGAAGCTGGGCATCAACTCAAATTTAATTCTAGTTCTGCTGACTAAAAATATGATATACAGTGAAAGATTTATTATAAGCTATGTCTATCGCAAGAAAACGTGGGTTAGAGGTGTAGCCTTGAGAGCATTTTGACTTTATAATGTCTCACAATGTCTCTGAAATACATAAATACTAATGTAAATATTGAAAATGTAGAACAGATTTGTTTAAAAAAATATAAGTGGCTCTTA
Organism: Peromyscus attwateri; assembly: GCA_902168425.1. Taxonomy (NCBI): domain Eukaryota; kingdom Metazoa; phylum Chordata; class Mammalia; order Rodentia; family Cricetidae; genus Peromyscus; species Peromyscus attwateri. The sequence continues at coordinate 4,306 of CABHPP010041923.1, read as the reverse complement.
CATACTTTATTTTATTTATAAGGAAACTGCATTACTGATGTATATAACACAGTTACCATGAACATTTTTAATGTGAAATATTAAAAATGAGATACTAATGTCAGATAATTAGTAAGCAGGGAGGCATCTGTATAAGAAGTGACAGGCATAGTTAAGTTTTTTTTTTATTTGAGAAAATGAATGTCATTTTTTAGAATACAGAAAGTATAAAAAACCATGATGGAAACTTTTTATTGTCCTGTTTATTTTACCCCAAACAACATTACACAAAATCAATATTTTATAACAAAGCTTGCAAAGGTTTTATTGTGGTTTCTCTTTCTCTGTATTTTTTTCTGACTATGCCTGAATTGTTCCCATTTTGAAATGGTAAACACAGGCTCAATATTTTGAGCCTTTTAGGAAAGGTGATGAAGTTCTACACTTCCTAGAAAGTCCATTAAAATATGGACACACATACAAAGCAATGTCAAGTTCAGTTCACATGTTGTGGGTTCTGAAGGTGAAGCCTCTTGTGTGTTTGAACACAGAGGTGTCTCATAGAAACTCACAAAGCATCACATGTTCTATTTCACTTCTTATAAAACTCAGAAGTGCATTTTTATAACAGGTGCAAAAAGATCCTGAGCTTGATGTTACTTAATGAAAATCAATGTCAAAATGCATGAAAGCCCATGTTATTCCCCAGTATGGACACTTTTAGGTACTGCTCCATCATATGCCTACCTTCCTGACACCACCCTCCCAACATGATGTTCGTGGATTTAATTCTCTGAAACTGTAAACTATGAATATACTGTTTATTCTATAAGTTGCCTTGGTCATAGTATCTTAGCACAATAATAGAACAGTACTTAAGACACACATATGGACATACGTGCACGCACGTGCGCGCGCACATACACACAAACACAGCACACAATAATGTCTAGTATGAAATGAAAACATTTGACGTTACAGTGAAATACAAATACAGTGCAAATGTTAATCTTTTTGGAAAATAGACAGCACCTGCATTTGTGTCAGGGTGGGTGCTATGCTCTTGAGTTTTTGTGTTTCTCCTAAATTTGTATCCTGTAGTCTAAACCACCAATGTCGTTTTGTTTGGAGGTACAAAATCACAGAAATAATTAGGATGCATTTATTTACATTGTCCTATTATTAATAAAAACTTGGAAAGTCAGATATTGGGTAAAAATCTGACAGATCTAAAGAGCAGTGGAGGAACAATCAGCTGACCCTACCTCTCCATGATTTCCAGATCAAAAGGGCCCATGAAATCTCTAAGACCCTCTCTACTACTTCCTGTACATCTCTCTGTCCAGCTCCATGGGTCCTGTGTACCTTCATGGTTGATTCCAGTCAGCTAGTTGCTGACTCCATCCCCTGAATCAAGGTTAACTTTATTAGCAGTCTTGGAGTGTTAGTGTGAGCAAATATCCTGCAACATAGTTAGGTCACCATAGTAGAATCCTGCATGACTGAGAAGATCACTGCCCTTAAGAAACAAACGAAACAACTCTTTGGTCTCTTTTTGCCATGTAGAAGGAATCACTGTGCTACACAACTCAGGAAGCATGTCTTTATCAGAACCTCAACACCTGGACAGTTCAAATTTTGGCCTCCATCCTGCCAGTCTGTGAGAAATGACTGCCTATTAGTCTTGAAAACTAATTTTGAACATCCTGCCATTATAATGAGATTCCAAAGAAAACCCCATGTTTCTATTCCTTACCTCAAATTTAAAAAAGATTCCGCGCCACTGCCGAGACATACCCCAAAATCTTTAATGCTAAGCTTCACTGTTGTGGGATATTTGTACACTGTGTGAAAATGTATTGCTGTGATTGGTGTAATAAAAAGCTGAATGGACAATAGCTGGGCAGAAGATATAGACAAGACTAATAGGCAGAGGGGAAGAGGAAGTAGGAGATGAATCTAGGCACCTGAGAGACAACGGGGGACTCTAAAGAAGTCAACACATTGCATGGTATCAGAGGGGACAGAATGTCGATTAAAATAAGTGGATTCATTTAAGTTATAAGAGTTAGTGGGACAAGCCTAAGCTAAGGACAAGCTTTCATAATTAATAATAAGTTTTCATGTCATTATTTGTAAGCTGGTGGCCCAAAGAAAAATCCATCTACACTTCACATTTATGTCAAGTGTTTTGGTGTAAACTATCTTGAATTCATATTCTCTCTCTTTTGATGTCCTGGCATTTATTTGCATATTTTTTCCATCATAAGATTACCCTGAACATTTATTGACTACCCAGGGGTCCAGGAGTTTAGCTACATCTGGCGTGGGATATCTGAGAGAAAAAAAAAAATCTATGTACACTATTCTCTGATGTCTGTTAACTTTATTCCTTGAAGACAAAATTCTATCAATACAGCTATAGATCCGTCAGGCATTCAAGGCAGGAACAACACTAGATACATCAAGCTCTGTATCCGTCTACTTTATCTCTCTGGGATGAAATCCTGTCTCCATAACTTCAGTTCCATACAGTTCTCTAGCTCATAGTCCTGTTAACGACTAAACTCTTATTCTTCCAGCCTCATCCTCGTCCTCTGTATCCTCTTTCTCCATCTCCACTACTCTCTACTCCTGGCACTCAGAAAACTCAACCTGAGATCCTCTTACCCTCTACAGAACCTCTGTCTTCCTCTCTTCTCTCTTGTCATGCTGTTCTGTCCGTTTCTACAGAAAATGCCTGCCCTTTCTTTCCCTGGGTACACATTTCTCTCCTCCTCAGGAATGTTATCCTACCTCTCACCTTGATATGTAAAAACCTCTTTTTTTTTCAGTCAGTTGCTCTGGAGAACTGCTAGGCCTCAAGCCCAGGAAATAGTCTGAGCTTCATTTGCACAAGAAACAAAGCTATGCATCTCCCACCAGCTTGTCTTTGCCTATGTGACCTTATTCAATTACTGGTTCCAGCAGGGAAGTTACTTAGAAGTTCAGCAGGTCTGAGAATATTTGACCATGCAAGAATTTCATAGTAGAAGACAGCTGGAATATTAAAGGCTGGACAGCATCAAATATTTATAATAAATGGCTTGCCTCTTGACAGACCCTTGGCCGGTCAAAGTATAGCTTTAATGCACAACTGAATCTCTATGATATAGTCTTGTTTGCTATAACATTTAGACTGGTGCACATTTCTAGCTAATCTGAGAACTGTAAGAGGAATTTCAATGCATGACATTAGAATGGAGTGCTTCTTCTCAATCTTAAGTCTCCACATCTTGGGGTATATTGAATGTAGCTGTTTATCTGTATAATATTAGTTAGCAATTCCTTGCACCATAAATCAGAATTCCTAACAAGAAATAGATCTTGATATTGTGTGGGGGGTAGAGAAGATTTCTAATAAAGAAGTATGAGAATTATTATTTTTTATTTACAGAGCACTTTCAGGCATCAGAACTATGATCAGAAAGTTTGATTCTCATAATAACCCTGTAAAATATATTTTACACCCAGTTTTTATTTGATGATATCAGGGTTCACATTATGAGAAATTCTTCCAAATTATTCAACTTTTAAGATGGATGAAAGGAGACGTTGATACTTTTTTTTTAAATTTGATGTCATATGGTCCTTGAAACAGGGAAGTAGCTTTGATGATTGTTGATGCTTTGAGATTATGTCAGTCTCTCAAAAGCAGCAACCTAGTGGTCACAGTTATACAAAGGAGAACGTAATAACAGCCCAAATTATTTTTCTGAACTTGCCTCTGACAGAAAGGTGATTATGAAAGGGATTTAAGAACTGAGGTTTTACTGAGCAGACAGTAGTGATTTATACTGCAGGAGGAATCATGTCCATGCATAAACTCAATATCTGCATGTATGCAATTAGATACAATAAGACAACCAACCAACCAAAAGCCCGTGTGTCATGACATCGTCATGGAATAAACCAAAGTCAATGTATAGAAACTCACTAAGCTGCAGGAAGGGTAATTCTCTAGTAACAGATGAGATGCACATTTGAGAATAAAAAGAAGCAGAAGACAGTAGTGTGGACAGGGAGGATGAGGAGAAACAGGGAGTGATGAGGAGAGTGGAAGGAAAGGAGTAAGAACGAGTAGAAAAGGAGGCCTGGCGGTGGTGGTGCATGCCTTTAATCCTAGCACTCGGGAGGCAGAGGCAGGCGGATCTCTGTGAGTTTGAGGCCACCCTGGTCTCCAAAGCGAGTTCCAGGAAAGGCACAAAGCTACACAGAGAAACCCTGTCTTGAAAAAACTAAAAACTAAAAAAAAAAAAAAAAAAAAAAAAAAAAAAAAAAAAAAAAA
>CABHPP010041919.1:0-11517 GCA_902168425.1 Peromyscus attwateri | reverse complement strand
TGTGTGTGTGTGTGTGTGTGTGTGTGTGTGTGTGTGTGTGTGTGTGTTCGTGTTCCACTGGATAGTTTAAGGGAAATTTTATGATAGAAGTTCATAACTTGGCAGTTCACAATATAATTAGTTTTCTATTATATTTGGGGAATTATTGTAGAAATATGTAAAGCATTTTGAAGCAGGTATTCTAGTTTGCTTTTCTTTCACTGTGATTAAACACTATGGAACAAAGCAACTTGGGGAGGAAAGGGTTTAATGCCAGCTTTCTCTTATGGGTCACAATTCATCTCAGGGCAGGAACTCAAGACAGGAACCTGGAATAGAATCAGTAGAGGAATTCTGTTATGGGCTTGCTGTGTGACTCCTGCTTAGCCAGCCTTTTATACATTCCAGGCCCACCCGCGTAAGGATGGTGCTGCCCAAATCAATTATTAATAAAGACAAACTATTGCAGATATGGCCACAGGCCAATCTGATAGAAGCAGTTCTTCAATTGAGGTTTCCTCTTCCCCGGTGACTCTACGTTGTTCCAAATTGATGATTAAAAACTAACCAGCCCATCAGTCTAGATGGTGCCTCCCTATAATTATAATCCAAGCACTCAAGAGGCAGAAGCAGGAGGATTGCTGCAAGTTCCATATTGCTCCATATTGAGACCCTGTTTCAAAACAAAGAAAAATAATTTTGAAAATAGAAAAGTGAATTGTTGCTGTTATTGTTAGTTATTACATAATTTTACTCTTTAAGTATCTTGAGGAAATACTTTGTAATGTTAAAACAAGTTTTTGCAAGATGGATAAATTAAAAAGGAACACTAAAATGTTTTTATAGTCATTATCTCTGGGTGGATTATAGATCATCTTATTTTCTTTATACTTTTAAATTATTGAAAATGTCATACATATCTAATGTATTTTTATCATATTTGCCTTCCCATTACCTTCTCTTGTTCCCCTCCTGCTAAGCCCCTTCTTCTCAACAGAGACCCCCCTTCTACTTCTGGGTGTTTGCATTCGTGCATCACACTGAATTTAATTAGGGTTGCTTGCATCAGGATGGACAGATTACCAGTGGCTATACTGTCGAAGAAAATGTCTATCCACTATCCCACCCCCACAACCATTAACTGAGCCCCTCCCCACCCACAGTACAAGTTGACAGGCCCAATCTTGTGTAGGTAACCACATCTCTCCGTGGGTGCAAGAGCCATGTCATGACATGGACCTTTTTACTTTCATGTAATTTCCAAGTTATAAACATCTTTTACAATAGGAAAAATTAAAAACACTATAATTTTACAAAGAATTTTATTCATTTTACAATGGTTATTCCAGCAATTTGTATTTTGGAGTGAAAACAACATGTAAATGATTGCAAACCAACTAGTTTTTCCTTGCATTTTCCCAAGTGTGATCAGTATACTAGCAGCATTGGCATCACCTGGGAGCTTGTTAGAAATGCAAACTATCAGGCCTCCCCAGACCTGCTGCATCAGCATCTGCATTTTAACAAGATCCACAGGTAATTCCTAGACATGCTAAGGTTTGAAAAGCACTGATCTGAGACATTGTTCCCTCCTAATAACTGAAGCTTACTTCCATTTTACTCATTCATTGATTAAGACCATCCTTGTAGTTAAATTCTAAAATAAAAAATATGCCAGTTCCAGGAGCCCTGCTCAGTTTTAAAGTAGACTTCCTATCACAGCCTGGGCTTTTGAAATATATTCTGTAATTAAACTACAAATATAGTGGCTTGATGCGGGTTAGGAGGAAGGGATAGAAGAAAGCATGAGCTCTATCCACTTTGTTTCCTCCTAACTAGGAGGAACAAGGGAGAAGTAAATTGGGATTTTCAAAATAGCTTTCAACCTCTCGGGGTTATAAAAGAGAGAACTGGAATGTGGGTCTACACCCACTTCATATAAGGGCCACTCAATGTGCGCCCAGACTGAAGTTTCGCCATCACTGTTGTGGACCTCGTTGCAACATTGATTTAACACATTTGTAAAGATTTCAAGTAGATTTCTTAAATGGAAATAAGACTTTTTTTTGATTTTGCTACTAAAAAGGTTTCACTTTTCTTGTGGCAGCTGATTTTTATGTGCTGTTTTCTCCTCACTAAAGCAATGACAAAACACGGATCCCTGTCACACTGCTTTGTTACTCTGGGTACTGCCTGTTTTGTTTTTAACTAACACAATGTAGCAGAAGTGAAACTACATTTTCCAGGAAATTGTCACCTTAATTGCTTTGCCCTTAACTAGAAGTGTCTTGGTTCTGTACATTTTCTGTCATCCTTTTTAGTATAACTAAGGTAGTATGTGAAAGTTGCCATACATTTGGGCAGCAAACTTCCAGATTCTAATTGTGTGTCTTTTCTTTCAACCCATTTCTGTAAATATGCACTCAGCCTTTGCATTTTTATGTACTCAGGGGCCCAGAGGCGTGCTATGATGACAGACATGTGACTCGTTTTATAAAATTGTTTCCTATTACTGTCTTTTCAATGAACAGGTTCCTTTCCCCTTTTATAGTGACAGGCACAGCAGCACAAACAAGGGCACCAGTGTTTCAGTGTCTAGGTGATAAAGCAGTGGTTGGTGGCCTTCATTTGCAAAACATACTGTAATGTTTTTGAGTGGTAAGAGTGAGAAGGACCTGGCAAGATTTTCCTACGTGTATTTTTAAGAAATACACTTCTATCACCAATGAGAGAAAAATACTAAACAGTTTTCAAGCAGTTAGATCATAATGTAAGCTAATCACTTTATTTTGAAGAAAAGTATTTTTAAACAGTTGAGCTGGTGAATTTACTTCTAAAATGTATTGTGCTTACACAGTAGATGGTTTTATTTCCATGATGTTTTTTACTACATAATTATACATCTTAATTACGTAATTACTATCATAATTATTATGTAATTGCATGTACTTCCACTAATTACAAAATCAGGAAGTGTAATTATCTAGTAAAAACTTTATGAAATTTCATGCACTAAAATTACTTAAAAGGCTATTCCAATGGTCTAATGGAAGACTTTCCATGCTTGGTCTTAGTCATAGTGTTAGGACTTGAACTCATAGGCCAGAACAAGGACAGCCCCAGACAATTAAGTATTGCAGCTTGGGTCCCTTTGAGTTAACACTGAGGTGCATTTTCATTTCTTTGCGATTTCCAGAGTTGTTGTGTAAATATCTGTGTTTAAGATAGAGTCATAAAAACTCAATGTAAAGGGATATTCTTAGAAAAATTAGCTAGTAGAATTAACAATCAGGGCATTTAGGTTACAGAAGCGTCAGCCCATCTATAATAAGAGCGCTTATTTAGCTACCTCTACCTTTAAAAGAAATCATAGTAATAGACAGTATTCTGCTTCTTTAGTTTAGAGAGAATTTTATCCAGTTCATAGTTATATTTTCCGAGGTTTAAGAAAACATATCACAAGAGCATATCCTTTTCTACTACCTGATGTCAAACAGCTTTTGAGACATAAACATAAATGCACAAACATGTAACATCAGGCCCTAAATAAAGACAGAAGGTTTAATTCAATAAAGCTATGATGCCTTTACCATTCAAAACGACATACAAATTGCACAGTGAAACAATAGTCATGACAGCAAATTAGATATGACATCTAAATTACACTACAGAGAGAAATCCCAGAACCATTTTGGTCTGTAGGAGTCTATTTTAGCCCAGGTTTAAAACCCATCCTAGAGACTGCTGTATTGTCTAAGTGGGGTAGTGTTGTAGAAGAGTAATTGGAGGTTGGTTGAATTAATTGCACATTAATTAGGAGGAAAAGGTTTATAATACTCATGGTAGAGAAGAGAGTAGATCCTTTAAGTATCATGATAGCATGCACTGTAAGTTTCAGGAATGCATATTAATTGCTTCTTGGCTTTTGGGTTAAAAATGTGTATAGGAATGAATATTAAGTGATTAATATTTTTGCCACATACATAATCTGTTATCTAAATAAAGCATTTTGGTGTTAGATATAGTTACACGAAATTTTCTTTCACCAGCTTAGTGCTTTTTCACTAAGCGTATTGAACAACCACTGAAAATCTATCACAGCTAATTCTTTTAGCAGAGTAGCCTTAAAACAGTCAAAGTTCATTTCTGCGTTCTTAGAGGCAGATGACATTCCATTTGTCTCTTAGACCTTTCCAAAGAAAACATTTTTTTTGTAGTTTTATCAATTATTGACTTTGTGACTTAGTTTTTCAAGACAGGGTTTGTCTGTGTAGCCGTGGCTGCCCTAGAACTCACTTTGTAGACCAGGCTGGCCTCGAACTCATTGAGGTCTGCCTGTCTCTGCCTCCCAAGTGCTGGGATTAAAGGCATGCACCACCATGCCCAACTGACTTTGTAACTTTTCATACCAATTAAAATTTCTAATGGATATGACTTTTTTTTTTTTTTTTAGTTTCTTGAGACAGGTTTTGTCTGTGTGTCAAGGCCCAAATTACTCGGGGTCGGAGAATCTGGGCTTGTTTTACCCAGCAGGGCTGCATAAGGAGATGATTGAACCACGGGCATGGTTACCAGGTGTTTGGAAGGGTCTGCACTTGGTTGTATCTAGCAAGGAGAAGGTCTTTTGCCTCACCCCTTAGCATTGTTATGAAAAGCCCTTTTGAACAAAGTTCTAGGCTGTTGGGTATTGACCCAGGCCCTCCCGAAGCTATCCTGTGTTTCTGTCTTTGTTCTTGTCAACTAGGTCTCTCTTTCTACCTGATATTTTCTTATCTCTCTCTCTGCAAGAGTACCCAGGGTAAAGTGGAGGCAGGTCTCCTGCATCTCTGTAGCCTGGCTGCCCTGGAACTCGCTTAGACCTTAGACCAGGCTGGCTTCAAACTCACAGAGATCTCCTGCCTCTGCCTCCCGAGTGCTGGGATATAACTTTTTTAAATGAGGAATATGCTTCGAGCAAATTAGAGGATTTATGGTCATTCAGAAATGTTTCATGTTCTCAGCTATGTTTGGGACTTATACAGTTTTAATCTGACTCCTATTTGTCTCTGCATTAGATAAGAATTATTTTTAAGTGGCATATTCTTTCTCTCACTTAGCCCAGAATGTAATGTCTTACTCATTTCTAATTTTCACTCTATCTTGATAACATTTTTCCTCATCATGTTTTCATAAGTGTGTAATGTTCCCTCTGTAAGACAGCATTGCTTCTCAAATAGCCTCTTAATTTTTCTTTGTTTAGTGGTTGGTATTTTCTTTTCTTTCCTTCCGTTTTTTTAACCAAGTGTTTATGTGGACCAGAACAGCCTTTAATGGTTTAAAAGTTAGGTATTTTCTTAGTTCCCATTGTAATACAGATTACATTTCAAAACTGACATAACATTTATACTGACTTTCTTTAATTTTGCTTTCCTTTCTTGCTTTTCCTGAAAGCAAGAAACTGACATGTCTTCATTATTTTACATAATTCCTTAAATTATTTGCAATTATGTAATGAATCAGGCAAAACTTTTGAAGACTAATAATGAATGGCCTTGTTATGTCTATAGTTTCCCTGTTGCCCCAAACCCATAACTTTAGCATTAGTTAGGCCCCATTTAATATTTCATTCTGTACTATTATGTCTATGTGCTACCCTTCAGATACAGAGAAAAATCATCAGTTTGCCTCATCTTAAAGTACTTCTTTCTGTGGTTATTGTGAATTTATTCTGATTCATCTGCATTCTCTTACTTTATACCCAACCATGAAGGTAACTAGACAGGATTAATTGAATTAATGTTGATTGTGTTCTCCCAGGTCTAGGCCCTGGGAGCCTTGGTGCCTTCCTTTGAAGCTTAAGGCTAAACCAACTATGTTCCAAAAATGATAGGGTTGCTGGCTAATTTTAGACATTGATGATACACTTTTGTTTTAAGAAGTAATAGTAAAACCAAACTCACAACTAAGATCACAAAGCCAGGTCTTTGTGTAAGTCTGTTTTTCTATTCTGTATGCCCTGAACTTTGACCTAATTCACTCAGTGAAAATGTCTAATCTCTGCCCTATATGGTATAAAGGACACAGGTATAAACAAGGCTGGTTCCTGCTTCTAGAGGTAAATCTATTTCTGATCACTTGCTTATTCATGCATTTACCCTCTACATGCTGGCGTTTTATAGGAGTTGGTGATGGCATTTGCTTTACTTGATACTAGGGGTGGAACCCTGGGCCTTGGTGCATGCTAGGCAAGTTCTCTACCATTGAGCTACCTCTCCAGCACTTTGGACTTTATTGTTTATGGAGAATATTTACATATGTTGGTGTTTGGGTAGTTCACCCATTTTTCAGATAAGAAAACCACCTCCAAGAGACAAGATGGCCCTCTCAAGTTGGCAAACCTTGAGAGTCGAAAAGTCTCAGACTCTTCATGCTTTGCCATAGCTTCCTTGCTCTTAATATAGTAGGGAAACTTCAGCTTAAAGGCCTAATGATTCTAATAGGACACAGTAATCCTGAAGTGCTTCATTATCTAAACATATGCCTCAGGAGAGGTTTCCAGGTAAAGATGGAATCTCAGGTGGGCTTCGCAGAGTAGGTGAGGTTTTAAATAAGCAAAGATGTCGTCGTCGTCATTTACTTTGAGACTACGTTTTATCTATTTTTCATTACTTATCTAGCTCTTACAAATCAAAAGAACCTCATTTGACAAAAGTTTGATGATTTTAATGTATCTCTTTATTGGAAGTTTAGCCTAAAAGAACTGATCTGTATGCAGCTTTAAACCCAGGACTGTATACTGGAAGGGCAATCTCTCTTCACTCCCCACTGTAACCATTGGTGGTACTTTGAAAGAAATTGATCCATCCTTCAGGATACATCTGTCAAAAGTATATCAAAATGTTTTCCTATCTTAAATAATTTAACTCAGAATATAATAATGTAAGTATTTTGACATGAAAATGTTACATACTGTGATATATCCACTTATCTTAAAACAGATGTCTTTAACTTTAAAAGAAAGAAGTATGGTAAGACAAAACATCAAATAGTAATTCAGAGGGAAATCTGGCCACTTGTGATACATGTCTATAATGTGCACACTGTGCAAAGATTTCAAGTTCCAGGCCAGCTTGGACTTCATAAGGAGACACTGTCTCTTTAAAAAAAAAAAAAAAGCTGCCGGGCGTTGGTGGCACACGCCTTTAATCCCAGCACTCGGGAGGCAGAGGCAGGCGGATTTCTGTGAGTTCGAGGCCAGCCTGGGCTACCAAGTGAGTTCCAGGAAAGGCGCAAAACTACACAGAGAAACCCTGTCTTGGAGGGAAAAAAAAAAAAGCATTGAATGACAGACTTCTAATTTGATTTAGAAGCAAAGTAAATCCTATTGGCATTATGACTATAGACTATAAAAATGTTTTATTTAAAGCATGATTGATGAAAATAGCATGATGAAAGCATAAACATAAGAAAAAAGCTGTTTCTGAAATCAGTATTTACTGCTAAAATAATTCCTGTATTTTACTGGTGTTTTATATATTGTTTTGCCAAATGAAATCAGTGCTGAAAAGTCAGTGAAATTCAAAATAAAAGAGAGGGTCAGAGCCTGAGTCTATATTCATGAAATTATTCATGGGAGCATACTCTGGCCTCAGTGAAGGCTTTATCACTTTCAACAAACGTGCCACAGTACATTTATTAGTATGCTACAAAGAAATTTTTGAAATAATTAAGACTAAACTACACTTGTCAAAATAAATGAATGAAATACAATTTTGAATCATCTTTCTTCACTTATTGCTCATTTACATAATTCACTAACTTACACAGGAGTCTTTCAGTCATTGGTGTGAATTAGCAAGGTTCTGCTGTTCCTTGTTGTACGGGCAGGAATTATGCTGCCATATAATTAGCTATTCCAGACATGGACTAACGGGTAATACCAAAGGGCACAGCACAATCTAAAGAGACAAGGCAGGGAATCTAAAGACAAGAGACAATCAAAGACACCCAACAAATTCAATCTGGTAGACTACAGGGAATTCTGAATGGAGACTCTTCATTTATTTTGAGAATAAGAAATCAGTAGTATAAGAGAAATCTCAACAAGATTAGCTGACTAAGCCTACTTTAAAACATATCTCTATGGTGCATAGTACACCAGGTTAACCACTCCTGTTTTTTAGTCAGCTCAACAAATAGCCTACAAAGCTTTTCATGGGTGTATAGAGGCTTCCCATTGAGGTTTTCATTCTTTGACGGAGGATGTTTATACCAGTAAGATCTGTAGATGCAAATTGCTTTCCCTATATATGCGGGGTCGTTCCTTTCACAGCCCACTTGCCCATCTCTTTTATAGAAGTTTTGTTGTTTTGTGCTGCTCCCAAAGGAATGATGAGAATTTGGCCTCTACCACCACCACCACCACCACCACCACCACTTAACTTAGCATCTAAGTCTTATCCTTCCAGCTCTGTGAAACTTGTGTGTGCTGGTCTTAAGGAACAAAACAATCTGTTGGCAGCAGCCTTTAGCCCTGAATTGGGATTTTTTTCCCCCTTTATTCAACTTGAAATATCATCTCTTTAGATTTGCCTTTCTTGCCTTCTTCTGAAGAAATGTCTTTTCTCACTGCAGTAGCATGTCACTGTAAGTTGATAGAGCATGTGGGAGATTGTTGGAAGTATTGTCCTCAAGATGTTATTTTTAGTTTGGTTCCAAAATGGTATAATCTTACCAGAACTAGAGGAGCAGAAAACTGAAGAGAGCAGTGGTAGGGTTAACTAGGACAGCCTAACTTCCATCCCATTACTGAACTAGAGGGTCAGATAACACTTGTTTTTTTGCCTTGGCTATAAGGGATCATACAGACACTTAATGGTTATGTTCAGGAATTGTAAGAAGAAGCTTTGGGCACACAGTGTGGATGCTCTGTTAACACCCCCTCCCCACCCCACCCCACCCCCGTTCCTTTCTCCCTCCAATGGTTGTTGAGTATCATAAAGACTGATCTAGCCTTCTCGGAGGCAGTAGAGGGTAACTGAGTTCTGAAGCCAACTCCTAGCATATGTTTTCACTTTCTATCCCTTCCTGTACAAGAAACCTTAGGATCTATGACTAAATGCCTATGCTGTACCACTTATAAAACAGTAATGTGAATAGCGCAAGCCTCAGGATTCCACATTAATCAGATTAATATAAACCTGGGAAATCTTCAGAATACTTAATAGTAAAGGGGACGATATTCAAAATGCCAAGAACAGTGCCTGGCACATGCTAAATGTGCAGTAAATGTCAGTTTATTTTATTGTGTCTAAGTAATAATGATTGCCAAAACCACTATTATGGTGTATATTGGTGTCCTTACTGTAATTTATTGGATTCTTCAGCCTGTTGTTGGCCATATTTTGTTCAGATTATTATCACCAACACCTAATACAACACTAGAAACAGGAGAAACTATTCCACTCAAATTTATCAACTAGTTAGAGTATGAAAGAGGCAGGTTCCTACTGTCAAGGAGTTTGAAATCTAACGTGATGATTCATTTTCATATTTGTCAAAATGACATGCAAAAGCATCTGTACAGTATTTAAAAATTAATGTAGTTCTCCATTGCCTGTACTGAATGGATGAAGTTGCAATCTAAACAATCCCCAAGCATCTTAGTTTTCTCTGGATGGGTCACCTTGGCATGTTTTGCAGTAGTCTAAACAGTTGGTAATAACGGTTGCCTTTCTAGGAAGAGTAAAAAATAGTGGTATTGTGTAGAGAAAGTCAACCAAACCAACTTCTAAATCATATAATGTACGGCAGAATACTTCTTAACTGGGTTTTGCACTTTTAGAATTGACTGGGGCCCAGACAATTGTGTATTTAGAATGTTCCACAGATGATTTCGATGCACACTCAGTATTGAGAATCTCTGAGTTAGTGAAACTCTTCAAACTTTAATATTGCTTCTTGTCAAATATGCATTAAGTCTGACTTTGATATAGAAAAGAAGACTAGGTGGCATCTAGATAACAATTTAAATAGACAGTAGAAAGGAAAATGAAGTCAAACACGAGAATTGCTTCCTAGATAAAGGAAGCATTTTGGTGCTATATAAGCTAATATTGGATCAGAGGTAAAGTGGAGGAGAAAGTGGGCTAGGCAGAAGTAAGCAAGAAGAAAGAACTGTTTTCTGGTGATGAACAAACTGAAGATGAACTAAATGCATTTCAACAAAATGGGCTATAAACCACTTGTTATTTTCCCCATTAACTTACATTATAACAGGAGGAAAGGGCTGCCAAGGAGCATGGGAGGTCCTTGAGAAGCCTTGGGTCGTTAACTTGGGAAGGGAAAGGCTAATAATACAAATGTCACAGGAGCCTGCACAGTCTGAGGTTCCTGAGCTTTTTCTCTGCTTCATATCTTATATGTACCTCAAGGTTCAGATGCTTGGAGCCTCAGGGGTTTTGTGGAGAGTGACCTTTTGCAGGTTTCATAATGTTGCTTATTCCCCCAAGTGGCCTAAAACAGGATGGCAGTAGGAGAGGCTTTAGAAGGGTATTCCTGGGTACTATGACCATGTCTTGGGCTTAGCTAGGTGTACAAACAAGAGAAATAACCTGTCTGACCTTACTAGTTTTGTAATCCAGGAGTTAGAAAATGGTTGCAGACCTTCCTCTCCCACACTGCCTGATGACTCGGATTGTACCTCCTTGATACCTGCAAAGTTAGACCATTCACCGGTCCCCCAGTAGGCTTTGGCTTCCATGCTTTCCCTGACTGGGTTTTCAATCTCAACCCAGTCACCACTTGGTATTCTAGTCACACTCCTAAGGCAGTGTTTCTAAAGTGGGTCAGGACTCCTTTGGGGGGTCACATATCAGATATTTACATTACGATTTATAACAATAGTAAAATTACAGTTATGAAGTAGCAACTCTTATCCTCCCTTTCCTGTGTGACCCTTAGCGTAGATTGTTTTTATGTCCATGTATCCAAACATTCATTGAACATTTAGACTACACCATCTCTTTTGCGTTGATTTAGGCCATAACTTAATTTCCGTACTTTCTGATTATTCTTAGCAGAATTGGTCTGTGATATCCTGCGTTGTTAGATTGTATAAATTCTGGCTTAGAAATTTTTGTGTCCAAACCTTTAGGTTCTGTGGATCAATCTGATCCACTGCAGTGTTAATGGGATCAATTTGAAGAGTCTAAAAAGCTTACTTCAAAAAAGGACCATCCTTGCCCAAGCCTGCTCCTTCCTCCTCCAGGACCTGTATACATAGAGTAGTAGTAGCTGGCCATTTTGCTGTTAGGTTTTTGTAGTGGTTCCCGTTCCTAGCACTTTAATGACTTTCCTGTCTTTGAATTTCTCACAGCACTCCAAATTTGTGATTTTTGCTTGGCCAGCCTTTATTACATGTTCAGATGTCTAGAGACTAGCTCTAGATAGATCTGCAGGAGGGATGACTGACCTTCTCTTAGTCTCCCTTTGCCATGTGACCCTTAGCAAAGCAGCACACGGGCACATATACGGATGACATTGTGGGCTTATAAACCG
>CABHPP010041918.1:0-12916 GCA_902168425.1 Peromyscus attwateri | reverse complement strand
TATATATATATATATATATATATATATTTAACTATTCTCTTAGGATAAATTCCTAAGAATAAAGCCACTGAATTGCAATGGGTAATGGCATTTTCATCATAAATAGCTTGATCACTACAAGTATTACATTCTCTGCCCAACGCCCTCATTTCCAATACTAATGGCATATATTGGTGATTTGTTAATACCTCTGTGGCTTAATTGGAAGTACATGAAAAACTTTAGTGTTTAGATGCTCCTCTCAGTGAGCAATGTTAAACAGCCTTTCAATTTACTCAGTCTAGCCAGAGCAAGTCAGAGCTTCACAAATGGTTTCAGCAATTAAACATGGCACGCTGATATGGGAGCAGTGGTAGGTTCCCATTATGAAGAGCTTTGAAATAAATCACAATTACATGGTGCTGTAAACGTATCCGCTAAGTGTAGGAGCACAATTAGGCATCTAATTATATGGGAAAACGCAATCACATCCCAAAGTAGGATCCTAAGCCACAAAACCTGTTCTTACTTGAACCACTTTGCTGCACAAGCCCTGGGGCTTGACGGTGGTTTCAATGCTTGCAGGCCTTTCCACCAATTGGCCCCATTTTTACTTCACACTTCTTCCTGTTGTGAGTGGCTGTCTGATCCTGACACACTTCCTTCATCAGATCCCATTGACGAACTTCCCTGATGTGTTTCAGACCCTATGTCCACTCATGTTGCTCATGCAGCTTTTATCCGGCAAAATCTCCCAAATGTTGTCCAAAGTTTTGCACCTACTCTAAGACAATCACACTAATTAAGAAATGGTAGGTGGTTAGCAGAAGATTTGATATCAACCAGATCATCCTTCGGAAGGTCGTTTCCTCTACTTAACTGATACCAACAATGCTTAATTGTCTTTAAAGTTTTCATAAATACAGGGAAGGCCTAGAAAACACAGATGTACACACTTCCTTCTCTCTTTGTAGCCAATGTAAGAAGCTGTAGCCTGGCTTGTATCAGGGTTTAATTTCAGGATGTGAAGCAGAGCCATAGGGCCTATGTGCAGATAATTACAAGCGCGCAATGCATATTATTCCCATACTCCAGTGAGCCTATGAGATCTCTTAAACATGGTTTTTTTGAACAAAGTGTGAAAGAAAGACTTGGAAGATCAAGAGAATTTAATAGCCAACTTTATCTATTAACCACAACCCTCTCCTTTCTCTTTTCATTATGGTATTGCAGCAATTTAGCCAGTAGCAAAACTCAGCCCTTCTGGGGCAGATCAGAGTGGTCCAACTCTTCCTACTGCACTTGGGCAGGGGTTTGCCATCCTTAAGTATTATTATATCCCACTAAGTACAGTTAAATGCTCTTGCAAATATTAGTCTGACGATGAGATTTCTTTTAAGTCTTTGTTATATGTAGGCTATAGTGTTTTGATTCCTGTGAAGGAGTGAGTGAAACTGCTGGTAGCAGGCCAGTCAAGCCTTTCTCCTCATACCTGTCGTCTAAGTCGTCTCTTTCCCAGGAACTGACTGGACTTTCACCTGGTTGCTTTAGACATTACAGCATCACTCAGAACATATTCCCTACGGAAGTACCACTACAGCTGAAAATATGATTTTTTAAAAAATTTTTATTAGGGGTCCTTGCTCCAGTCACAACTGCTCCAAACATCCTATACTGACTTTGGAAGGCAGCAATCAGGAAGGGCAAGTCTGGGCAAATGTTATATAGCCTTGCATCTATGCTTGCTGCAGAAGGACTGCAGGGGACTGCAGGGAACTCATCGTGGTTGCTCACTAGAACTGGTTCCTACAAAGAGTCTGCACTTGATAAAATTAGAAGCTGTGCTATTACTGCTGCAAATGTAACTTTTTTTTTTTTTTTTGGTTTTTCAAAACAGGGTTTCTCTGTGTAGTTTTGGTGACTGTCCTGGATCTCGCTCTCTAGACCAGGCTGGCCTCGAACTCACAGAGATCTGCCTGGCTCTGCCTCCTGAATGCTGGGATTAAAGGCGTGCGCTACCGCGGCCCGGCCTGCAAATGTATTATCTTTCACTTACATCCCAAAGCAGTGTCGCAATGTCCTGGTCCCCTCCTGGCTTTATCACCAGGCTATTTGGTTAACTTTTGAGCCTGGTCGGAGGTATTCTCATTTGTTTTTCCAACATTGCAACTTCAGTCACCGTAAAACGCTTCTTTGGAACAGTCTTATTTTGCCTCTCTTTTATTTTTATCAGCGATAGAACTGGCAGAGTGCTGGTAAGAGAAGGGTCAGAAAAGGGTAGCTGAAAGACAGCAGCAGCAGCAGCAGACTGAAGGGTTTTGGAAAGTGTCAAGGTTGCCGGGCACCCTTTAATCCCAGCACTTGGGAGGCAGAGCCAAGCGGATCTCTGTGAGTTCGAGGCCAGCCTGGTCTCCAAAGCGAGTTCCAGGAAAGGCACAAAGCTACACAGAGAAACCCTGTCTCAAAGTGTCAAGGTGTGAAGATTGCAGAGCTCTGAAAACTCAGAGCTAGGTACGATCTCCAAAACTTGAAGAGTTCTAAAGAGCTGCCAAACCCTCAAAGTCCCAACACCAAAAGTTTAGGAACCAAGGAATTGGTGCTCATGACTACCAATTACTGCTATTGTAATCCAGGACACTGGCCTGGTAGTAAGGGTCATAACAACAACTTTCTAACCTCGGCTCCCTCAGCTACAAGATTCTGTCTTCTAAATCTGTAGTCATAGTTCTTCAGCTCCCTAAGCTTGGAGATGTAAGCCTCTGAATCTGCCATGCTAGTCCATAAGCCTTTGATACCGCAAGGCTGAGGAAAGTCAACATTGGAATTGTTACTCCTAGAAAACGATTTCCATCTGAGTAAAGCATAATAAAGCTCACTGGCAACAATGCATTGTTTTCGCAGCATCTCTCAACTGCTTTATCTTTTATTTACTCAATGTTAATTGTCATGTATTTCTTTTCTATCAAAATGCATACAAGCTATCAAAGTCTGCTACTTTCTACACAACAATCAAGCTTATCAAGTGTCTATCTAGTATGATTTTTTTTTTTTTTTGGTTTTTTCGAGACAGGGTTTCTCTGTGTAGCTTTGCGACTTTCCTGGAGCTCACTTGGTAGCCCAGGCTGGCCTCGAACTCACAGAGATCCGCCTGGCTCTGCCTCCCGAGTGCTGGGATTAAAGGCGTGCGCCACCAACGCCCGGCCTTTAGTATGATTTTTAATCTCCATTTGTTTACTAAGATTTTCACATAAAATTACAACATCTGTTCTTTTAGACTAATGGTGGAATCTAACTAAGGTTGCTTTAAACTTAAATCAGTGCATATATAGTTGATACTTCCAACACCTTCTAGAATCTTACTAACATTGAAGGAGTTTAATATAAAGCACTATGATTTAATAGGAAAGAAGGAGAAGGAGAGGAAAGGAGAGAGGGAGGAGACTTAGGTAAAAGAGAAAGGGAGAAAAAGAGAAAAGGAAAGAGTCAGGGGTAAAAAAAAAAGGTGATAAAGAGGAGGAAAGGGGACATAGTAAGGGATTTTTTTTAAACCAAGACTTTGGTTTAAGAGTAATAACTTTACTATAATCTATAATTTAAAAGATAAGAATACAACTTAGGGCTGAATTTTTGTCACGTGGAAGGATAAAACCATTTTGATTGAACTTATCAGGCTGTATGACTGAGTCCAAGAGTGGAATGTTTATTGAGGGAAAGGACTACAAAAAAATTAAGAACGATAAAAGAAAATTCTAGGAGAAATTGCTGGAAGACTTTGAAGGCACTTTGAAAGTGGTGAATTCTACTCTACTTTTCAGTAGAATTTTTGGAGAGAGTAGATAATAATAGCAGAGAGATGATGTCAATAATATGATATTTTGGTGAAGATGCATGAAAAAGAGGCATAAAAACCTATGGCCCAAATAAAGACCTCATTTAAAAAATGTCACTGAAGCCCAAAATGTAGAAAGAAACATGGTTATAGCACACTTGAGCTTAACCATGACAAGAAGATATCAGAAAGATGCCAGTCATAGATGCTTTACCAGCATAAGTAACTAAGATAGATAATGTCAAAGACAAGAAGGATGAACCCATGTCAAGCACCCCTGAAAGCCAGGGAGCAGGCAGGACACCTTAGACTTGAAAATGACTTGTGTATCATTTGCTACAGTAATTTAAGTCAACCTATATCCTTGCTCATTTTTAACTGGTATCTGTAATGTCCCTCTTACTGTTAAAGAATCATAAAATATGTTGTTTCCAGTGTATTATAAATATTGAATTTTAATATAAACCTGTTAAGTCATTCATTAAGATGTATTTAATGTAAATGCCATACAGATTCTAAATCATACCATTTAAAACAAGATGAACTGCCGGGCGTTGGTGGCGCACGCCTTTAATCCCAGCACTCGGGAGGCAGAGCCAGGCGGATCTCTGTGAGTTCGAGGCCAGCCTGGGCTACCAAGTGAGTTCCAGGAAAGGCGCAAAGCTACACAGAGAAACCCTGTCTCGAAAAAAAAAAAAAAAAAAAAACAAAAAAAACCCAAGATGAACTAATGAGCTGTTCATCAGTCAGTTTTTCTAGAATCAATCGCTGTTTTTCTCACTTCTTTGAAGTGAAATTTGTATTGTAAGGTCAATGTAGAATTTAATCTAGTTTAATTGAATTTTATGATTGAAAGTATCCTCTAAGTCAACTTATCATAATTCTCCCTAATAAAAATCTGCAAAGGAAATACAAGTCCTAATTTTTTTGAGATCGAAGAGCTCCAGGTTATAAAAACCAGAAGAAAAGGTGTTATCTTGCGGAGCCCTGTTAAATTAGTAGGGAGCAGTACAATGAAATACTATGTGCTATAAGAACTAACAATGGTTCTACTTTCACTTAATAATTGATATCATAGGTATGTCACAGAAAAATCCCTCCAGACCCTAAATGTGCATTTGATTTTTTATAAGCAAAATTATTCTAAAAGCTATTTACAGTGTTAGCAGTTATAACATGAGAAGGATTCAGTTGGATGCTAGACAAATAAGACACATTTGAAGAAAGAATGCTGATTAAACATTATTGCCTACATCCTTGGATTTAAACCATGTGACTATTGTAATGTATGTGTCTATATAATTGTAACTGACATCATGACAAGATAATATGCATATTATAAGCTGTCACTAATAAATGATAACTGCAAAAGTGTATTTAAATAAAAATATATCACCCAATGAGTTGAATGAGGTGGGTTTTCCCCTGTGTGAATAAAAATTATTTACTAGAGTACACTATTATAATTACTTTTATGTTCTCTTTTTCATGTTATCTGCTGAGATGTCCATGAACTACAAGTAAAAAGACAGAAGGGAGTGTTATCTGGTCATTTCTATCATTCTAATTGTTTTGTCTCTTTCCAATTATTTTGCCAAAAATGCTTAATAATCATTATAAAATTTCATCTTAATAGATAACATGACACACAATCTTGTATTTTGCTTATAAAACAGACAAATGGACAGCATTCAATTTATGAAATTACATTATGTGATTGGTTATTTGAGTCATTTATTTTCAATTTTGTGGAAGTAATAAAAACACTGTAAAAGTACGTAAAAAAGTTATACTTTTCTTGGGGACATCTTACTTAACAGAAAAAATGAGAAATAACACTATTGTTAATGCCAATGTCTTCCCAACTACCTTTACATTGAAGTTGTTTCATCTCTTCAAAAACTGGAAATAAATTCTGTTTGCAACCTTGGAGTTGGTTTGTGTTTATTTAAATGTTCACCATATGTATACATAACCTAATTGGAAAAGCCAATCTTTATTATCTGATTCACTAGTCCAGTATAATTCTAACCATTCTGTCAAAGCACCATTCAAGGTTCTAACAGAAATTACCTAAGGACGTTTCTAGATATGCTTCCTGACTGTGGATGCAATGTGACCAGCAGCCGCTCGGCCCAGCTGCAATGATTTCCCCATCATCACAGACTATATTACCCTCAAGCCATGAGCCTGAATAAAAGCTTTCTTCCTTAAAAAAATAAAATAAAATAAAATGTATGTTCTCATGACCACAATCTATTTCCGACATCTGATTCTGAAACCGATAAAGCAGAGAGCCTGGTGTGGAGATTTTTGTGGAAACTAGGTGATTGAGAACGAGAGTCTTGTACCAAAGTTTTCATTGTGTGGCTTTTACTTAAGTCTCATTCATCATCAATTAATTATTCAATAATAGATAGAGGGAGTTAAACCAACTGAAGCTCATCAATCTGTTGCCTCACAACATCCTTGTTTAGGTCAAAGGACTGGATTCTCCTGTCATACTTCAGTATGTCATACACACAGGAGTGGAAAGCATAGGAGTGTGTAACATGAATCTTTAAAGGAATTATTAATAAAAACAAAAACAAACCCAGAGCCAGGTATTGGGGTGAACACTGAAAGATCAGAGAAACAGAACCAGCCACAGCTAACCTCACCTCTCCAATTCCTCAGGTGATCTCATTTCCTCAAACTGAAGTCCTCTGTGTCCTCATCTGAATGGAGCTCAGCTGAACTGCTGCTCAAAAGCCTAAATGCTTAACAGACCCTAGTTCCTGGTTTTCACGCCTTACATACCTTTCTGTTTCCTGCCATCACTTCCTGGGATTAAAGGTGTGTGTCCCCATGCCTGGCTGTTTCTAGTGTGGAAGGATCTCTGCCTCCAGAATGCTAGGATTAAAGGTGTGTGTGCCACCATTTTCTGGTCTCTATGTCTATCTAGTGGATGTTCTGTTCTCTGACCCCAGATAAGTTTATTAAGGTGCACAATATATTTGGGAACATAATATCACTACATAGGAAACTATGGCACAAATATTCTCCTCTGTAAGAAGGAGGTGTTGTGGACATCACACAAAATGTCCCTCTGCCTGGTGCATCTAGATTGCCTATAACCAGAAGCAAAGCACTAATGTAAGATCCAATATGAGTTATGTTTATAGAGTAGCCCAAATGTGAAGGCACCCAGATCAACTTTAGGAAAGAAAACTGGAAATCATTTCCTTAAAGCTTCCCTATTTCCTCTCTGGAGGTCTTTCATTTCATTTTCTTTTATTTTCAATTACAATTTATCTATTTTGTGTCAGGGGTGGGGAAGAGGCATGAATATGTGTGCCTCAGCACCCATGTGGAGATAAGAGGACAACCTGCAGGAGTCAGTTCTCATCATCCACCTGGTGAGTTCAGATGGCTGAACATGGGTCTGCAGGCTTAACAACAAGAACAAGCACATTTACTCATCAATCCCTCATGCCAGCCCCTTCTTTGAAAGCTTCAAAGTACCTTGAATGGTGCCTATCTTTGGAAGCTAACCTCAATTTACCATTCAAACAGTATAAACCAGGTTACCCTAGCCCCAAAGCATGACTAGCCAGAATCTTCCCTTTTTCTCTGGGAAAAAAAAAAAGGAAATAGAAAACTGAATATTTACACAAAATCCATAAGGCTTTTCTAAATGCGTTTTTGCTGTAGTCAGCAACTGGAGAGAGCAGACAGATAGGCAAACTAAATCAGGTTTCATTTTTCCACTTGCAAGTCATAAAGAAGATGCCCACATAAACACATGTCAGAAAATATACATGGGGGAGAATTTTGAGTTGGGGCCTTTGTTTTATTTTGTGTTTGCTTGTCGTTGTTCTCTGTAACTTTTGTCCAGTGCTGATAGGAACTCAAGGCTTTGAACTCAGTGGTTCTGTACCCCTGAGCCACATCTTGCACTCACATTGACTCAGGATAAATTCAGGAAAACAAAGATGTCCAGTTCAATAACCTGCCATACTGAAGGGTGGGAAGAAGTAGAACCTCAAATATTATAATAACAGCTGCATTTATATCTCAATGTGCCCCCTCAAAAATAACCTATTAAAAAGAAACACCCTTACAGGTGCCTGAGATGGGACCTATCTCCTTATCCATCTGACTTCTTCCTCTCCACTCACAAATGCTCCTGTGGCTTCTTAACAGAGAGTTTAGACTAAATGGGATACCATTTGTAAAACATGACACCATATCATAGTTCTGAACCATGAAGCCAAACTTGCAATGGTACAATTTAGAATAAAGTTAGGAACTTCAACAAAAACATAAACTTATTAACATAATCAATTCAGAACTGAAAGAGACTGTGATTCAGGTAGCCTAGGTTTGAATCCTAGGCTGGGTCCTAATGAGTCATAATCTCTACAGTATACTAATGCTCCCTGAATATTGTTTAGGCCTCCAGGGAACATTTGGCTTATAGGATTGATAGAAAAAAAATAGTGGCAATGCTTGTCCAGGCACTATTATGTACAATGTTTCTGGTCAGAGTAGGTGCTCAGCAAATAATAAATATATTTGTGGAAATTAATGAGACACAATCTTTTCATTACTTTTAGTAAGATGTTTCTCTGTATACCTGTTCACTTCTTTCTCTGCTAATAAACAAACTGAACATCTTAAAGCTTATTTGAATATCCTTATATTTGAGAGAAATGGAAAAACATGTAAAAAAAAGAAAAGCATGTAAATCCATATTTTGGATATTCAAATGGAGAAAATAATCCTATCATAGATAAAACTGGTCTAGAAAGATGTGGGGAGGTATTGAATCAGCTTTATATTCTTTAGACATATCACCTGCCATATAGTGTTGCTGGGTCCTAAGAGCTTCCTCAGGGGAGGAGGTGAGAAGGCACAGAGTCCATGGTATAGACAATGGGAGTCAGGTAACAGTCAAACAGCAGACTGGTTTATTCAGCAATGGGGAGAGTCTTATATACTCTCCTCCCAGCACCCAGGCTGCTTCCCAATATGATGACATTGCATGGTCACCCCTCACTGGCTGGGCACAATCAGAACCTCTGATGGCCTCTGTTGCTAAGCCCTCAGGCAGACTCCAGGTTGACTCATCTCTCAGCCTCATATGTCTTATCTTCCTACAATATAGGATCACAGTCAGTGTTAGAGCTTCACATGAGATAGAGTGGATGGCCACAGTAGAGTCACATTGTTAGAAGTAAATTCTACAAGTTTAGAAAGAATTAAAAAATAATATGATATATAATAGTGTCATTATGTTTCAAATTATAAACAGAGATCCCAGTATTTTCAACAATTTGTTCAAGAAAAAAATAGTAAATGATCTTACAAATGCTACAAACAAGAGTATGTCATTTCTTCAAATTTTTTGACACTTTAGGAATTGAATTTACCTTTTCCAAAGAATCCAACTATGGACACTACACATTTACTTGAAAACACAAGGAGGTATTATAACACGGTATTCCATAGAAGTTGCCTTATAGTCATATTTCTTAGATTCACATGCAATCAAAGTAATAAGGATCTGGCTGGTTTTAAGGACTAGTACACAATTGAAATCCATAGCTGATCCTGGGACTGGGACTAAGAACCTATAGGTAGGTAGGTCATAAATCTTAGGGGAGAACCTGTCATTATTGCTCTGTTACATGGACATAATGTCATGCTAACTTCTAATGACTAAGTATTATACCCATAGAACATTTCATTGGTTAACTCTTGTTAGTGAAGCTCCTTTTTGCAATAGATGGTGATTCACAGACCCACAACTGAGCAAGGCGAAGAGAATCAGACACTTGAAAGTTCAGCTTTAAACAGGGACATCTATATCCAAAACCTTCCTTCCAAGGATTAGGAATCACCGTGGAAGAGGGAGCAGAAAGATTCAGAGAGCTGTTGGTGGAAATGATGCTTTTTGGACAAAACAGGGAAGTTGCACATATGAATTTATAGCAGTTGAGACAGCACACATGAGACCTGTACAGGTTCAAGCAAAACAAAATTCTGGCTTAGAAAGTTGAGGTGATCACAAAGTCTCAACCCTAGATAAATATCTATTTGCAGTTGAAGTCTGTGGAGAGAAGGAGAGTTAGCTTTCTTTAAGACTGAAGCACCAGGTGGTAGACCACCCTCAAGTGAAGAAAAAATACAGAACAAACTAGATTCGATGTGCTTACAAAAGAAAGAAGACACAAAGCTGAATGAGTAAAAAACAGGAATTGAGTCTGAGAGAAGTGAGGGGAATGGATAAATAAGACCAAAATACATTGTTAAATGTTCAAAAATTAATTTAAAAAACCAGGGGGAAAAAAGAATGATGAATGAGAAAATAAGGCATTCAAATCTTATTTCTTCTGCAGTATATAACTTTGGACAAGTTACCCTTGATCCATATAAAGCTGGCTTTACCCATCTTGATGATGGATTTTAATAAATTTTTAAGTTAGTTTGACGAAATGAGTGAGGTAACTCAGATTAAATGCTCAGTACAGGTCAAAGAAATTCATGAAGACTCATCAAATACAGCACATTACTATTAGATTTAATACTATTGTTGCTGCCTCTGAACTGTAGGGATGTTATAGAAATCACATAAGTAGCGGAACTACTCTTCTTATTAACAATACTATATGTAATTAATTCCAGCACTCTCGGGGGTGGTGAGGCAGGCAGATGTCAGTGGGTTTGAGACCATTCTGGTCTAGATAGTGTGACTGAGGTCAGGTAGGACTACACAATGAGATGTTCTATCAAAACAACAACAACAAAAAAAGTTTTATATGTAAATATTGTAAAAGTCCAGTTCACTTTCCCCACTACATCAAAACATCTTCATAAGTATTTAACATAATTCCTAACAAAGATGTGAACTGACAATATACACATATTCCATGATTAGTTATGCATGCATAATATAGATGGTAAATATAAAATATTTCATTTCACCATAAGAAATAATAATTAAAGTTAGCTGGCTTCACATTTTATACCTTGCTTCACTCAATTATATTCCAAACAACTTATTTTGGATTACAGAGAGATATTTTAGTTTTGGCAGACCACAGTGTGTAGATTTTAATACAATCAGCTTCCTAATTCATCTATGTTGGTCCACCTGTCAGGAAAATATATGCAAATCAAAGAATACCATTTGATTAAAGAAAATCAAAAGAATCGACTTGCATTAGCATTGCTCATAAAGTCCAACTTTACCTTAGAAAGCAATAGTTTTATCCTTTCTTTAACTTTAACTGAGTGGTCTTTTGTTACAAATACTAAAGATACAGAATTTTGTCCTCAGGGATACTCACAGGTAATTATTAGCCAAGAAAGCTCTCATTAATCCTGGTAATGCATTCAAAATGTTTCAAAGCAATATATACCAGAAATATTTCCAAAACAGCAACAACAAAAACAGATTTTAATTCTGATGCCCATATAAATACCACTTGAAAACAGTAACAGGAAGTACAGTCTGTGGAAAGTTTCAGTCATTGTTATGTTTACTAAATTAGATTTTTCATTTTTCAGCTAGACCATATATGTAAGCTGAAAGAAAAAAGCCACATGATCATCTCATTAGATGCCCAAAAAGCCTTTGACAAAATCCAGCATCCCCTGATGATAAAAGTACTGGAGAGATTATGATGTGAGGGACATAACTTAATAAAAAATGTACAGCAAGCCTATAGCCAACACCAAACTAAATGAAACTAATACAGTTCCTCTGAAATCAGAAATAAGTCAAGGTTGTCCACTGTCTCAATATGTATTCAATATAGTACTTGAATATTTAGCTAAAGCAATAAAACAACTGAAGGAAATTAAGGGGATACAGTTATGAAAAGAAGTCAAAATATTGATACTTGTAGGTGATATGATAGTTTACATAACTTACCCTAGAATTTCTACCAGGGAACTCCTACAGCTGAAAAACATTTTCAGAAAAGTGGCTAGATACAAGATTAACTCAAAATAACTCAGCATGTTTTTGAGTTATATATACACAAATGACAAATGGAAAAGAAATGACTGAGAAAGAAATCAGGGAAGCAACATACTTCACCATAGCCTCAAATAATGTAAAATCTTGGAATAACTCTAACCAAGCAATTGAAAGACTTGTATGATTAAAATCTTTAAGTCTTTGAAGAGAAAAAACTGAAAATGATATCAGAAGATAGAAAGATCTCCCTTTGTCATGGATGGGTGGATTAACATAGTAAAAATGCTCATCCTACCAGAAGCAACATACAGATACACCCCAATCCCAATAAATTTTAATATAAACCATTACAGAACATAAAAAGACAATTCTTCATATGAAAAAAATAGAAAAATACAGGATAGTTAAAATTATCTTGATCAATAAACAAATCGCTAGAGGTATCACCATCCCCAATTACAAGATGTATAAAGAGCTATAGTAATAAAAACTGCATGATATTGACTTAAAAACAGACCCAATGATTAATGAAATAAAATTGAAGACCCAGACATAAATCTACGTGCCTATGGACATCTAATTTTTTATAAAGAGGCCAGAAATGAACACTAGAATAAAAAATCATCTTCAACAAATGGTGCTGGTCAAACTGGATGTCTGCATTTAGATGAATGCAAATAGATCCATATTTATCACGCTGCACAAAATTCAAGTCGAAGTGGATCAAATACCTCAAATAAAAGCTGGATGCACTGAACCTGACACAAGAGAAAGAGGCAGACTCCAGATTGGCTCATAAGAAAGTATATTAGGTCCACATCCTCACTAGCATGAGCTGTAGTTTGTTTTATTGACCTTAGTTATTCTCACAGGTGTAAGGTGGAATCTCAAAGTTGTTTTGATTTACATTTCCCTGGTGGCTAAGGATGATGAACATTTTGTTAGGATTTCTCTATTGAGAATTCTTTATTTAGATCTGTACCCCCATTTTAAAATTAGATTATTTGGTATTTGTGATATCTAGTTTCTTGAGTTCCTTATATATTTTGGTAATCAGTCCTCTGTCAGATGAATGGATGGTGTGTAGTAGGACAGGCCCACAGGGTCTATCAACAACAACAAAACCAAAAAAAAAAAAA
>CABHPP010041902.1:0-20831 GCA_902168425.1 Peromyscus attwateri | reverse complement strand
GAGAGAGAGAGAGAGAGAGAGAGAGAGAGAGAGAGAGAGAGAGAGAGAGAGAGAGACTGACTTTCCCAGAGTTTCTGGAATTCTGTTTTTTTGTTGGTGAGGTGCTAGTGACTCTAATTTCTTGCTTTTGCTCATCATGTCCACTTTCTAATTTCATGTGATGAGTTTTTCCTTTGCTTTTTAGTCTAAAGGCCATGAAAACTAGATAAAGTAAATGTCCTATTAAAATAAAATTAAAATCAACCTCATTATTATTTAGCCTGATTTAGCCTACATAGATAATATATCCATGAACATCTGAAATCTACTGGCATATTAAATTCCTCTTTTATTTTGGCTTTCAAAATAACTAGAATAAATATCTTGTCTTTTAAAATTTATTTTATTTTCAATTATGTGTGTCTGTGTGTAGATTTGTGAGCATATAAGTGTAGGGGCCCAGACACTCCAGAAGCAGGTGTCAGATGCCATGGAGTTGGTGTTACAGGATGCTAGGAACCAACAGGTCCTCTCTGAGAGCAGTGTATGCTCCTAACCTACAGAGCCATCTCTCTAGTCCATGAATGTCTTTTAAGAAAAGATTTGGTTCCTAACCAGAAATAATAGTCATGTTTGGAAGCTTTGTGGAACAGAAAATATTCAAAAGTAGTATATGACTTCAAATGTCACAGAAAATTTTTATTAACATATTCAGTGCTCTCACGACTCAAACTTTGCATAATATATACTTATGTATATATTATATATATATGTGACACCATGTATATCCTATGTGGTTTTTATGCAGATAGATCATGATACACAGATTGTTTAAGTCCAAGTAAAGAAGGATTTAGCAGTCATTGTGTCATGATTAGAAACATTTTCTGCTCTCCTTCTAATTCTTGGGTGTGAAGGGCAGTTTTTCCATAGCCTTTAAATCCAAGCAGTCATGGAAGACTGGAACAGAAAGAAACAACTTCAAAGAACAGATTTCTGGTCACATTCCTTAAAGTGTGCTTTCTCAGCAAATAGGCCTCTGATTGACACTTAAAACAGAGACACGGGTTTCCAGGTGCCAACTGTTCTCCCCCTAAAAGAAAGCAAAGGACAAAGGAAAACTCAAGACAAGAAGGAGCTTGGCCCTGCCTCAAGGTGATATGCCAAGCTTTGTTGACTCCCATGGGAGGCCTGCCCCTTTCTGAATGGAAAAGGAGTGGATGGGAGGCAGGGTAGGTGGAGGTGGAGAAGGGAACAGGAGGAGAGGAGGGAGGGGAAACTGTGGTTGGTATGTAAAATAAATGAAAAAAAAATTGGTAAGAAAATGATTTAAAAAAAGGAAAAGAAAAAAAGGCACTTAATCCTATTTTTCACCAGAATGCTTTTTACTTTTGGAAAAAGCATATTCAAGAATATCTCCCAAATGCCAAAGATTTCTTAAATTTTATGAGATCAGCCTTGTCCTTAATAGTAGTCAGCGTAAGATATGAGAACTTTGAAGATATGGAAAACAAAGCAAAAATCAAACCACTGTTCTGGAATGACATGGAGTAGATGCTACTCTCTATATTCTTATGAAAAGTAAATTCTCTAACTATTCCAATAGTTTATTCATGCAAGAAAGCTTATTTAATCCAATAATCTTTGCACTATGATGGATGATAACCCTGTTTATGAAATGTCAGTTTACATATTAATTAATATTTATATGCTTAGAAACTATATGTATTTTAATTCCTAAAATTTGAGACAGGTTGACTTTGTATAGGTGTTGTATAAGATGAATTTAAATAAACACTAATGTAGATCAATATAACCTTTTTTTCAAATAAATGAACAACAAATATATTTTAATTTACATAGAAGCTCATTAACTCTTTAGTGCTTAATTTTATACCTGCTAGCTATCCTATTATGTGATAAGCAATTCTTGGAAATGAACTTCTTTTTTAACCTTAAAATAAAATCACAGTCCAAATTTTTACTTTCATTTATAATTGGCTTATTTTATTTTGTGTATTTCTAAGTTGTAAGTTGAGCTAGAATAGATTTGAGGAGAGCTATTTTTGAAACATTCTTTGAGCAATATATTTGTTTAACTTGTGATTATTTTACTGTGTTGTGAGTATAACTATGCACTTGAAAGGTAGAATATATCTTTAAACTGTTGGCTTTTCCCATTGAAAAAAATATTTACATCAGAGGTATTTATCCTGATCTGTCATAAATGGGTACAATCAATATCACAACTCAGGAGTCCTACATATTTTTGCGGATGGTTTAAACTTTGTTTATCTACTTTCCCACATCAATGGCATTTAGCCAGGAATGGAATGGGAGATAAGGAATCTGTAAACAGTGAAATTTATAATAGAATAAAGGTGCTGTAATGAGGAGACATCCCTTGAGGAATCTGTTTCAATCCCCAAATGTCAGCTCTTCTTGCCAACAAAATGCCTGTTTACCTACTTGTTTCAAAATTAAACATGAAAACTTGAGCTCCTGTAGTACCTAAGCTGACTAGCCTCTTTGCACCTAGAAATTACTAACTTCTGGTCTTGGGTCATTTTGCTCTCTTAGGCAGTACATACATACTTATTAAGTTCATTCTCAAAGAAATTGAGAGAAAAGAAAACTGTCCAAATAGTTATCAGCTTGTTGAATTATCCAAGTTCCCTAGCAATAAGATTTACTACATCCCATGCTTTGAAACATTAAAACAAGGGACATAGCTAATATCGTATCTTTGTGAATAGAAACATTAAAGCATTTAAAGTTTATGGGGTGGCTTTCTACTAATCATTTGTCTTAAGTTAATTGTTCATCTACCTAAATAAAATTCCCACAAAATCTAAAAAAAAAAAAAAAAAAAAAAAAAAAAAAAAAAAACAAACTTTTAGCCAGGCATAGTGTCCCACACCTTTAATCCCAGAATTTAGGAGACAGAGGTGGGCAGATCTCTGTGAGTTCAAGGCCAGCCTGGTCTACACAGTGAGTTCCAGGACCGCCAGAGTGACATAGAGACACTGTCTCAAAAAACAAAAACAAAAACAAAAAAAAATGTAACCTTTCAACAAATACTTGGCAAATTGTTATTGTTCAAAGCACTGAGCAAGAAGAGATAGCATATATTCTCCGAGTTTTCAAATTTATCCAGAAGGAAATAATGACAACATAATATTGATAATAGTTATTATCATGAGAACTCACCATACAGCAGATGTTACTTTAAGTGATAAAAATACACTAAGCTCATTTGTAGACAAATGATTTCTCTTATTAGCATATTTTACAGATAAGAGTACTAACTGAGGCACAGGGAATAGAAGTATATTGAACAAGCTCCCACCAGAACAGCTGTTCCAGATCAACACAAATAATGTTTTTAAAAGTACAGAACAAAAGCAGAAAGGATGATTTTAAGTAACAATCTAATCAACACAGAAACACTGAACTTAATGTGATGGGTTTCTCTGGTGGAGGTTCATGAAATGCCTTTCCTTAGTGGTTAGTGTTGAGATTTTGAAGAATAGGCATGCCAAGGTTAATATTTGATTTATGTTATGTACTCAACATACTTTTTAATGGGAAAGGATATTTTTAATATTTGAGTGAAACGCTGTGTGCCTGCCCTTAAGTCTCAAGGCAAACAGCCCTCCTTAAAGTAATTTTGAATCGTCGTCAAGCCTATAACCTTGTTGGAATTAAAGAGAACTTAAGGAGAAATAGAATACAGATTGGAGTTACCTCATTCAGCTGGCCATCCATCTTGTGGTTCCTAGGGTGATTGGTCTGTCACCAAGCCCAATTTGTTACTGGCATTAAACCCCACCAGCAGGACAGACCACAGGCAGTTCTCTGGTTCCCCACAGGTCATGCCATTAAGTGTAGGCAATGTGGCAAAAATTATTTCAACTTATCCTTGTGTGTACATTTCTGAATATAATAAACCTTACAGAAGGATGCTTCAAGACCAATTAAGTACAGACTGTATACTGCTAACTTAGACGCTTTAACCTGTATAACCACCCAGGACCCTGAGGTGGGAGGACCCCATCCCGAGGCCAGTGTTCTCCTGTCCCTAGTTTCAGATTCTTCATTTGGGGCAGGGCCCCCATGTTTTCGGTTTGTTCTAAGCCTGCAAATTATGTAGCCTGTTTGCCCATGGTATTATAGAAAGTAGCAAAGGAAGAGTGGAGGCGTATGATTTACATGTCTAATTTCAATTTGCAATTAAATTTCCTGCTGACTCACAGGAGAAGTAAAGAAAGTAAAACTTCACTCTCCCAGCTCACTGAAATCTGAGGAAGGCATTTAATAAAGAATTAATGTCCTTTGATTTTATTATAATTTATAAAAAAAAGAGGTCAAATTAGTATTGGGGTTTTTTTAAATAATTATTTTCAAACTAGAAACTAATAATAAAGTCAAATGGCAGGCTGTGGGCGTCATAATCATAACCCAAGAAACACATCCTCATGCCATTTTCCGATAGGAAATGTGGCTGCCAAGCACTGTGACTCAGACTTCAGGCTGCAGCCATCTCTGTCTGTGACAAGGGCTTCTCTGCCTTCCTGTCCCGTCACAGTGACAAGGCTGGCTTCCAGCCTCCCACAGGGTCCTGCCTCCCACCACAGGCTAAGTGAGTTGCCAAATAACCCTGTTAACACCTGGGGAATTGATACAGATAGAAACCTATTTTTATATACATAAACTCACATACACAAGCATAAAACTTAAACATGAAGCCTTCTAAATCTGAGGAAAAGTAAGGTAATTAATGCATTCTAGATTTTGTGTTTTTAAAAGCATTTTAGTTAAGTTTTTTTTTAGTTTGTGATTTTTCTTTATTTTTATAAAAATGATAAAACCTGGAACAATTCAGTACAGTTAGGATAATTACAATATTTAAGATCATCTTTGGATCAAAGGCCACAGTAACTAAAACTCAGAATATCTGACTCTAAAATATTTGACTATTTTTATTATAATTTTTTATTACTCAATGTATAGAAAATTATGGGAAAGTTTAAATTGCCTATTTATTAATGTGAACTTACAGGCTAAAAACAGAGATCACAAAGCTAGCCATTTCTTTTAATAAAGTTTTATTCAAACACAACATATACATTTGTTAGCGTGTAGTCTATAGACTGCTTTTAGAAGAGCAAAACTGAATAATTGCAATAGTGACCTATAGCTTTAGTTATTCTTTGGCTAGCAACAAATATTCCATCCCTGACCTAGTAGTATACAAGATCTTTCAGAACAAAAACACCCCCAGTCAGGGTTGGCCAAAACTGACATCATTGTTAGATACAAAATATATTTTCTAAATGCAAATGAATAGGAAAATGTGTTATGCAACCCAGAATAAATAAGAATAATTACATAACAAGAGACACAATAGGAACCACTTTTGCATTTTCATAGTTCTGTGATGTCATGGTGCTGTATCTTCTCTCTAATTCAATTATAGGGTGTTACAGGCAATTTAATGGTTTTAAAATGTATAACAGTCATGTATGAATGTAGAACCAATTTGTGAGTTTAAGGTGATACATTGCTTTTCAGAGTTTATTTCTGGACTATGGAAATGTTAATATCCACTTACACATTGATGCAATGTTTAGCCCAGATGGCTGTGGTAAAACATAACCTACTATTAATAAAGTGGAGGCTGTAGATGAATCACTTCTAGAGCACAAACTTTGTTGAGTTCTACCTGCCTATCACCTGTGCAGGTTTCTGATGAAGGATTTACAGAAAGAGCATCAGAATGCTTGTGCTTACTAAGTAATCTCATTGTAGAAGCAGATTAAGCATTGAGGTGTCTAGGTGGTGCTACAAAAGAGAAATTGCATTTTGTGCCTAAGAGACTGAGTGCATGGTAGAGATAGCCCATTTGGGTACTCAGCATCTTTGAAATATATCCCTAGAGGCAGATAGAGCTACCCAAAGGGTGTGAAAAGGTATGACAAAATTCTGCCTTGTGGCACACAAGTGTACTTTTCTTAAAAGTCCAAATATAAATGTTTGGATTTGCTTGATATATCTCTGTCTACCTTTCAGTTCCAGAGGCAGTCGTAAATTTCATCTGGAAGTCTCTGCTGGCTTCCTTGAAGGTTCCTGGCCTTTATTTTCATTGTCTTCTGTTGCTTCTCAGTGCCCCCACTCCCAGGCTCACAAACCACTTTGAGCAGTTCACAAAATATTTGCCCACATACTTTTCAATTTTAAAATACCTGAAATTTGCACCATGTACATCCTGTCTTACCCTATAAGACGAAGTGCATGCTTGATGACCAATTTGAGTCCCATATGCTAATGTATTTTAAATTTATTTTCATAATTAAGTTGGCTATTTTAGAACCAAATGAGTAAAAGTAGTGAGTGTGTAATTTCAAATTCCAAATTCAAGCTTATTCTACTATGTATGCTGATGTACCTTGAAAGGTGCAAGTCTCTATATTTGAACCAAATGTTGAGAAGGTATATGTAAAAACACATCTCCTTCAACATTGCTTGTAAAAATGTATACAGCTTCGAGGCTGCCTATGGTTTTCACTGATACTTCTGCCCAGAGAAGAAACATCTACTGTAAATGAACGTAGACTAGAGTGGCTACATATTTCTGAGTAAGAAGGAACAGGTGATGATGTGAGCCAAAGATTACTCCCTAATTTTGGCCAGTTAGGTGGCTGTCCTAGTTAGAGTTTCTAGTGCTGTGAAGAGACACCATGACCACAGGAACTCTTATAAAGGAAACGTTTAATGGGTTAGTTTACATTTTCAGAGGTTTAGTTCATCATCATCATGGTGGGACATGGTGGCATGCAGGCAGGCATGGTGCTGGAGAAGGAGCTGAAAGTTCTGTATCTTGACCCACAGGCAACAGGAAGTGGTTTTCCTGTAGGTATAGCTTGCACATGGGAGACTTCAAATCCTGCCCCTACAGTGACATACTTTCTCAACAAGGCCACACCTACTTTAGCAAGGCCATAGCTCCTAATAGCGCCACTCCCTATGAGCTTATGAGGGCAATTACATTCAAACTACCACAGTGACTTTTATTAAATAAATCTCACAGATACCAGGGATCCTAGGACTCTTCTCACACTACATTTGGTACTGAGGAAAATCAGCTCCCCCTCATTCAGCTGTCTTTAAAATGTAAGATTGTGTTAATTAACTGTACACTGCTTGAAATCTGTTTTTGTCACTAAGCCATTTTGTTATTCAATCATTAATTTATATTCACAACTTTAAAATATGGTTTAGAGTGATTCATAAAAAAATGACTTACAAATAAGTGATGGGGGAAAAAGCAAATAAATTTTTTTAAGAAAAAAATTTTAAAAAAAATCACATTACTGAAACAGCACATATTCAGACTTGGCTCCTTAGTATATAGACTATAAAATAAGGCAGTAAGTTGCTCATCACATGAGACAGGGAAGGATCTAACAGATTTTCAGCATTTGGACTTTTTGATTAGGCGGTAATTTCAGTACATGACACAGGACTAACAATACAGGCAACAAGTGGTAGATTTCAGCGCTAATGTAGCTTATCTACAGAATAAACAGCGTTCTTCAGACACAGTTTGAAGTTAACAACAAAATAGTTTCTATGAACCAAGTTTGATCTTAAAGGGTTATTTGCAAATGACTTGAGTGAGCCTTTGCTGGAGTGGCTGACAAGAAATGAGCTGAGAGAAAAGAGCTGAGAGAAAAGAGCTCTCTGTTAGGGCAGCTCATAAACAGGGCTCAGTGGGATTCTGGATTTTTTGCTGAGGCCTCAAGGTGCAAGATGGAAGGCAGGCAACTCTTTTTTTGTGCATTTTCTATGTTCACTTTGCAAAATTACATATGGGACAACTAATTACGAGTTTGAAAACAATAATAAAAGCCATTGCCACAGCTCAGCTCCTGGAGTTTCACATATCCCAGCCATCCCTGTAAGAGAACAACCAGGTCAGTCTTCAGCAGTCAGTGGTCCTTCCTGGACCCAGTTCTTTGAACAGGCTGAGAGTTACCTACCTCTACTGTAACTTAAACAAAACAACAACAACAACAACCAATAGTCCCTTAAATATCTCTGTGATTTCACCATATAAACTCCTTTTCTGTGATTTGATGCACCAAAGAACCTGTGCACAACCCTGAGATATGAAATGTAGTACTTCTTGATTCTGAATAAACAGTGATTATTTACAGTGAGATTTTGTGAGGCCATCGGGTTGATTAAAATGCAGCTTCACAGTTAGCATTTAGATATAAAAATTAATAAACACGAATTGTCATATCGATATTGTCCTGGAGTCATTGGAGTTTAATAATTTTAGCACAAAAAAATTCTTTTTGGGGTTCTGTCTGGTCTCCCTTCTTCTACTCAGGACAAAATGAATATATTTGAGTTAATAACAGTAAGGAGCCTCTCACACACTAGAGAATGTCATTACAATACTGAAGGCTTTCACATAGCTTCCAGGAAGGGGAGTGATGTAGAGCTGCCTGCTCCTTCCAAGAATGAAGGAATGTTAAAAATGGCCCCAGGGAAGTTTCTCTTATAAGCTTTTATGGATCATGGACAATAGGAACAGAGAAGAAACATCAAAGTTACAGAGTTAGTACATAGCAGACTGGGGACAACCTAGTTTTCTGCCCCTTTTCACCTTTGAAAAAGGTAAATCATAATACACCAACTCCTTTCTTCTGAGATTTGAGATTTTAAAAATCTAAGATCACACTGATTTGATAGTAAAAATTTTCATTCTCTCTCTCTCTCTCTCTCTCTCTCTCTCTCTCTCTCTCTCTCTCTTACACACACACACACACACACACACACACACACACACACACACATACCCTTTATTCCTTCATTTGTCTCCCTTACCTCAAGTTAAGGTTAACTTTAAGCTTCCTAAGGGTAATCTTAGAAGCATCTGGAATTCATGGTATTTTACGCAAGAACAATCCACTTGAACTAGTGTATGGCAAACTGAATTGGTCCATAGCTTGGAGTAAGTTCTGATAAAAAGAACCAACATGCCGGGTGGTGGTAGCACACGCCTTTAATCCCAGCACTCGGGAAGCAGAGGAAGGTGGATCTCTGTGAGTTTGAGGACAGCCTGGGTTACAGAGCAAGATCCAGGATAGGCACCAAAACAACATAGAGAAACCCTGTCTCGAAAAAACAAAACAAAACAAAAAACAAACAAAAAAAGCAAAACAACAAACAAACAAACCCAACATGCTAACAAAACTGCACATATTTTTGCTTAGTTTTCATCTTTAAATTGGCACACACAGCAACTGATGATGTGGTTTTCTTAGAGAAGATCACTTTATAATAGGCAAAACTTTTTGAATATCACTAGCCTGGAAAAGTGGAGCTCTGGATTCTTCCATTAAATAGCTCTGACCATGGAGATGACATCTATTCCCTTTAGTCTTCAACCTCTCTGTTTGTAGATAGTTCCTGTGAGCTAATATCTCCCTTCCTCATAGTTCTTCTTCTAAAAGGCTTTGAAATAACAGCCTGCAAAGGAAAATTCTAATGCTATCTTTCAAATTCCTAGCTGAGGATATTGGGCAACATTTTCTGTAGAAAGGGCCTTTTAATGGAGGTGGAAGATCTCAAATCTTTCTTACTTCCATTTCCTATTGCCTTTGGAACTTAGAATTCACTTTATTCTACTAGATCTTATTCCATATATATATATATATATATATATATATATATATATAAAATGATGTCTATGGCATGAATACTAGGTCACAGTAAAATGACAAAATTGCATATAAATCTGTTCTCTACAGAAAAGAAATAATGTGTTATACTTTCTTTAAAAGTTTTGTCTATCCCACTTAAGCTATTGTAACACTATAGCATGCATAACTTTTTTTCTCATCTTTTTGGAAGTCCAACATCAAGCTATAGTTTTGGTCTTTGGCCAGGGCCTCTGCCTGGCATACATAAAGCTGCTTTCTCCCAGCATCTTCACATGGCCAAGCAAGCTTTTATTCTCTTCCTCTTTTTGTAAGGAAATTCTTTCCACTTTGGGACTTTATACCTCTCTCAGAATGCCCAGACAACATTTCCTGTACAAAGGATCTTTAATGGAGATGGAAGATCTCAAATTTCATGACTTCCTCTAAACCCAATTATTTCTCAAAGATCTCATATTCTAATATACCATCACATTGGGTGTTAGAAATTCAACATATGAACTTGGGGGTTCACAAATATTTGGCCCCCAAATAGCAGTATTCCTGAAGGAAAGATGTTAGCATAATTGAAGCATGCTTTGATATCCTCAAGGACAAACTCTCAGTGGACTTCAGGCAATTAACAGCTTGAGTGGCTATAATTTTACTATTAAAAGTTTGCCAAGAGCTGAACAGCTCACCACCCATAATGTCAACTATGGAACCACCTTCCTTAACAATTTCATGCATTTTAAAATTTCTAGAAAATGCAAGGTTCTAAATGAATGGGAGAGATCAGCTAGTGAGCTCTCCCGTTGTGGATAGGGATTGAGAAGACCAGAAGCTAAGTTGTAGCAAATTGCTGCTTACATGAGAGATTTGTCCCTCATTGATGGACTCTCTACATTGTGTCATTAATAGCATCAATTTACATTTCCCTCAGAGGCCACAGTGCCATTCAAAGATGCTCATTCAGATGGGTCTACACACAGGATGTAGAGGTTGTCCTAACAGTATAATCATTCTGTATGAGAAACTCAAGGCAATCTCAAAGAAAATCTTATCCCCACATCCTTCAGTTAGCAACAGGGGACAGACAGGAAGTCAGGTTGCTAGGAGAGGGTCTCATTGCCAGCAAGCTCCATAATGTAAGTGGATATAAGCTGGCTTTGAGTAGACCAGATGGAAGAAAACACTCCTCCACCACTTTTTGAGCCATGCGACCCTGGAACCAGTGGTTTTACCTTTGTAAGAATTCAATTCCACTTCGACAAGTTGATAATAATGTAGAGATGAAATAAAGCATCTGGTACACAGCATGCACTCACTGGTCTCATCTTTGTAGCAGCAAATCAAGGGCCTGCAAACAGAATTCTTGACTCCCGGCACAGTGCACTTTGCATTACATTTCATGTTAAGTGAGCACCCTCGTTGGGAAATGAGGCTATCAAGTGCATTTTTAAGAGCCTTGTCTTCTAAAATCAATCTGTTCACATTTTTAATAATGCAAGAAAGAAGTTTGAAGTTGGCCCACAGAGAGTTCTGTGAACCAAAGGTTTATTTTTAATTGGATTTTGTGTCTGTTGTTATGGAAATGGTGGTTTCATAGATTAAGCATTATGATTTTACTGCAAGATCAAGCCCAGAGTGGGGGATGAGGATGAGCTCATCCTTGTGCTTCTCTTTCTTGACAAAACACATTTAAAATTAAAAGAACGGGAGGAGAGCCGCTTCAGAAGCATATGTTTCCAAGAAAAAAAAACCCTATAAAAATAGCTTTAAAATGATAAAGTCTCTTCTCAAAGATCAAAACTAAGGATGACCCAGGTTGCCAGTAGGACACAAAGCTGCTGTGACATTATTAAACACTCCTTTCTTCACTATTGAAGCTATAAAGAGCGCCTTTGATCCTGGGTTTTGCTTTCAACATTTGGTCCCACTGCGTGTTTGCAGACACTGAACTCACAGCTTCCTCTAGTTGTTTAGTGATCAATTGCTGATAACTTTTCTCTCCAGAGTAGTTTTTATTCATGGATCAGGATGTGTAATCTAACTCTGTTATAGAAAATCGAGGTGCTTTCTAAATCCTAATGATGGTTGGCACTGTTTAAAGAATTGAGGCAATTCCCTTGAAAAATTTAGCTTATATTTTTGGCTCATCTTAAGCTCCAAGGAATAACTGGGTAAGACCAGACTTACATGAACATGCAGTAGCACCATAAAGAAGAAGTGGGAGGCTGGACAGCTAGTCTGTGGCTGTCCCAGCTAGTGAGCTGGTGTAAATGGGCTACTGGGGATTTCTCCCTTTGGTTCCCTGATAGTTTTCTTTTCTTCTTTCTTCCCATCTTTGAAAATATTTTCACTCACTTATTTTTTTCTCATATGATACCTGCTGTTAACTGACTTAACTGTAGATTTGGGAGAAGGAAGCCATGAAAGACATTACTGACCCTCTGCCAGTAGAAAAAGTCAGGAAAGCAAATGATGCTAGGCCCTTCACTGTATTAATGCATCTGCAAGTTATGATGCTTTAACAAAGGAGGAGAATCCATCAATTGAAAGAATGTGTACTTAATATTATATCCTTCTAAATGAATAGTATTAAATACTTTGATTTAAATCATATTTAATACTTTTATTAAAATTACAATTAGGTCAACATTTTCCTTTTGTTTTCAAGTTAAAGACAAATATAGTCCCATATGGTCATATTAGTAATTGTCATTAAACATGTTTCCCAAATAATGTCTATACCAAATCCATTTAAATTCTTCACATACATCCTTTGGAAGTGCCTTTATCAATTGACTACACTATTTGCCTCCTTTCTTTTGGCTTTTATTTGTTGATGTAAGTTAGCATCACCTTTTCCCATCCTGGCTTTTTATTGTCTTTATATTCTCTATTTTAGTCTACTTCTTCCAAGTTACTATTATTCTGATGTATTCAGAAGCATCTCCACCATACATATAGATTTGCAACTTACCGGTTTGTTATTGGGAGGTTTGTTTTTTTTTTTTTTTTTTAACTTGGTTTTTAGACCAAACTGTCCATCTATCAGAAGCTGGCAAACCCAGAAACTTGGTGCATCATGGTGATACACAATTTAAGATCTGAAGAGCAGCTATCATAGGGA
This sequence comes from Peromyscus attwateri, assembly GCA_902168425.1. Classification (NCBI taxonomy): domain Eukaryota; kingdom Metazoa; phylum Chordata; class Mammalia; order Rodentia; family Cricetidae; genus Peromyscus; species Peromyscus attwateri. The sequence goes on along the minus strand of CABHPP010041902.1, from coordinate 8,003 downwards.
CAGTACCAAGAGATTCTCACCAGGGTGCTGTTGACTCCTTATCCATTCATCTGAAAATGGGTGCTAATGGTAAAGAGAATTCTCAGAAATTAGATGTCTGCTAACCTCTTCACTATTAAGAAAAGTATCACTTGAAATATCATAAAATTCCTCTAAAAGGTGTACATGCAAACTTGGGAAGGTTTCCAGTGCAATATTGAATGTGCCTATTTATGACAGCAGGTTGATTCTCTTGTCTTATATCAATGCAAAAGGTTAAAAATTCTTCAGTTGTCATACCTGAGTGTTTGTTAACTTGTCATTTTCCTTGCTTTCTATGACTCTATTGGGCTTGAAAACTGGTCCACTCTCTCTCTTTTCTCTCTCTCTCTTCTCTCTCTCTTCTCTCTCTCTCTCTCTCTCTCCCTCCCTCCCTCCCTCCCTCCCTCCCTCCCTCCCTCCCTCTCACTTCTTTCTTCTCACTCACTCCCCACTGTCTTCTCCACTTTCCTCTCACTTTCTGTAAGGTCATTTTCTTGTCTGATTCTGATTGTCCATAATGACTGTTTGGCATATCCTACAGGCAAAGGTCCTGAGACCCTTTTTGCCGGCTATAACCTCAATGATAATGAATGGCACACAGTGCGTGTGGTTCGTCGAGGAAAAAGTTTAAAACTGACAGTGGATGATCAACAAGCCATGACAGGTAAAGTCCCCTGCCTCTCTTACCTTTTCTTTCGTTCTTTTTATCCTTCTATCTTCTTTTGAATTTTTTGATAATTTCATACCTGAGTTGTGTATTTATATCATTTCCACCCTCTCCCCCTCCAACTTCTCCCCACCCCACACTGTCTTAGGTATGGTTTCTATTGGGTGATAAACACTGTGGGCAAAAGTGACTTCGAGAGGGAAGAATTTATGACATTTCCACTTGCGTATCACTGTTCATCAGTGAAAGAAGACAGGGCAGGAATTCAAGGCAGGAACCTAAAGCAGACTGAAGCAGAAACCAGAGAACAGTGCTGATTTTTCACTGCTCTGACTGGTTTCTGACATGGTTTTCTCAGCCTGCTTTCTTGTAGCACCAGGAACCACCTGCCCAGGGTTGGCCCCACCCACAGTAAACTGGGTCCTCCTCCATCAATCATCAATCAAAAAGATGCACTGCAGGCCTGCCCACAGGTCAATCTGACAGGGGCATTTTCTCCACTGAAGCTCAGTCTTCCAAGATGATGCTAGCTTGGGACAAGTGGATATAAAACTAGCCAGCACTCCACCACCCCTCTCAACAGCATGACCTCTTTTGTAACTGTTATTGTTCCACTTATACACATACATATGTGCATATCATTGTAGTCTGAGCCCTAGTTAGTTGAATGGGTACCCCAATGGTACAACGTTCACTGCCATTTGACCAGTTGTGGATTTCTCTAGTGGTCTCTGACTGCTCAAAAGGAACCTTCTTTGATGGTAGCTGGAGGCAACATCTATCTGTGCATATAAGAATAGGTGTTTAGAAGACAGTTGGGGATTATACTGGTTTGGGAAAGCAACAGTATGTACGTTCTTCTCTGGGGTACATGACCTCACCAGTCCTGGGTAGGCAGCTAGATTTCTAATTCCAGACACAAATTCCCTCCTATTGAATGGACCTTAAGTCCAATTAGAGGGCTGTTGGTTATGAACCCCTGCCCCTCAAGATGTAAGTGCCACTATTGCAGCCTTGGATATAGGCTGCCATACTGATCCTTGTTGTGGTCCGTAGGGTTGACAGCTGGGTAGGATAAGTTTGCTCCCTCGGTACTCTTTATAGCACCTTTACATAATGTAAGAGCCAGTCTTCAGGGAGGAAAATTCCAAGTCAGCTCCAGCTGTTTCCTCCAAGTTCTGTATCTGAAGTGCGTTTAGCAATAGAGTCATACACAAGTTCTAGGAGTCAACCAAGACAGTGGAAATAACCTATATTATTTCGGGAGTCTGTTGGACTTACCTGACCAACAACTTGAACTTAACTTTCCCACACTGGCACTAGGGTTTTGTTAGATAGTCTGTGGCTCTTGTTGGTGGGTGGGTCATTGTTGCCCAAGTTGCGTTAACTTAAACTATTAATATACGTATATAGATACACTTATATATGCCATGTTTCTATGTTTAAGTTTCAGATTCATTGTTTGCTGGTGGCTTTTCAAACCAAAGCCAGCACATATTTGAAGGTTAAACTCGGTACATCTGTCATTCAGTTTGTCTGCCAACATTTGCATTTAATAAACAGCCTAATAAGTATTCCTCCAACCTGATCATATTTGCCATGCTATTTTCCTTGTCCATTAATAATTCAAGGAATTATAATATATTTTAATTTTGTGGTTTAATAATTATCTTCACTCTCTTTATTTCTTATGTGTTTTGTTGATGAGCAGTAGAAAATTCTATGTTTTCACTTCAAAACATGTTCATAAGTATACGGATATGTAGGTGTACTTTTACTTATTCACTTTCTTTAGGTTATCCTACATCATTTAGCTTGTTGATTAAATCCTGACATGTAGGATGTCCAGGTCTATACCAGATTTACTGTCATAACCCAAGGAGGTCAGCTGTATAAAGCTCTACTTGGACACTTAGGGAAACCAATGGAAGAGAAGTCAGCATGCCTCATCCTTGAGAAGTAACTCACCCCCACTCTATCAGCTCCTTTTTCTTTGGTAGGAAAGCTCTTGAAGTAATTATGTTAGCACAAAGCATAGAATGGTCTTGGTGCACCAGAGAGATGTGTTCCTTTCAATTTAAGTTCCAAAAGACTTCCTCGGCTGAGCAAAGAGAAACTTCCTCAATGTGATATGACATGTGTAGGGTTATAATTCTTGAAGGAACTATTCTGTAGATAAAGGGAAGTGAACCACAAGTTCATAGAGCTGTCATTTTCCTAGATCTCATTGGTTGTTTGTGGCAAGCTAGATTTTTTTTTTCCTATGTGTTGGACTTCACAGGAAGAGCCTCAAAAGGAGCCTCACTTAGGAGGCAATGTAGAGAGGAGCCCAGCTTGTGTTTCCCTTAATATATCTGCAGGGGGCGCTAATGCACCTGACACATGGATCAGTGTTTAGAAACCTCTTGTGCCTTTTCTTGGGCTCTTCTCTTTCTGTTTGTGTATTTGTCTAACTACGATATGCTAGTTTTTTTTAACTAACTATTTTTTATTTTGTTATATTTTATTATTATCCTTCAGAAGTTCTTTTTTAGTGAGGGACTGAAAGGGAGTGGATTCCAATGGGAGGGGAGGTGCAGAGAAACTGGGAGCAATAGAGGGGGTGGAAACCATAATTAGGGTGTATTATGTGAGAAATGAATCTATTTTTAATAAAAAAAAATAAAATAAGGCAATGAATATTAAAAACAAAACAAACAACAACAACAAACCACACGGAATGGCATAAATGTAACACAATTGTCATTCACAAGAAGGCTCTGAAACTAAGATCAGGTGGTCAGGAGAGTGCTGCAGGTCAGCTAGAGTAGTTAAGGGCAGTTCTTGGAAGAGAAAGAAATTATTCTTGAAGATTGGCATTAGTTGGTTGCTACAGCAATTGGGTGTTATCCAGACGGAGGGACTAAGCAGGGCTTGTTTATTAACTTCTCTTCTCTCATTTATTACATCCCTACAGCAGTTTCTCCTCCCTCTGCTCCTCTCAGCCCTGCCCTTCACCTCTCCTCTCCCCTAAATTAACTCCTCCTCTGTTTTCCTAAAAAAAAATAAAGCAGACCTCCCAGGGGTATCCACCGAATATGGCCTAACAAGTTACAGTAAGACCAGGCACAAACCATCATATCAAGACTGGGCGAGACAATCCAGTAGGAGGAAAAGGGTCCCAAGCACAAGTAAAGGAATCAGAGACACCCCTGACTCCCATTGTTGGGAGTCTCACAAGAACACCAACTTAGAGAGCCATAAGGTATATGCAGAGGACCTAGCTCAGACCCATACAGGGTCCATGTCTGTCACTTCAGTCTCCTAAGCAGTGCTTAAAGCCATAGCCTTGAGTTTTAGCAGTCAGGGGCAATACATGCAAAAATCACAGCAGAGCATTGTTTTGTCTGAGTGTCTTTCACAAATAGGACACAGGCTTTCTCCTTTTAACGATGGCATGACTGGGGCCCAAAGAGAAGTAGATTATGTTTTGTTGAAATTGTTATAAGAGTTGAGAAGTGTGTCCAAGATTGTTTTTCATTTTCTTTTCTTCCTTAGATTGGTTTTGTTCCTTTGTATTCCATAATATGATAATAAATATATGGCTCTATAATAACTACTTAACCAGATATGGCATCACATTATAAGATCACACACACACACACACACAGATGTACACATGCCTATGTACGTACCTGTAAAATGGAGCTGTTAGCTGAAGATACAGAGCAGTTTATGACATGAGAAATGGCTGACATAAACAAGCCTTAAGATTGAAGTTTAGAAGACTTGGTTTCAGAGATACAATGAAAATATTTGACGTTGGGTGTGGTGGCACACACCTTTAATCCCAGCACTCTAGATGAGGAGGCAAGAGAAGTCTCTGTGAGTTCCAGGCTAGTGCCCTAAGTAGTTAAGTTCTGGAACAGCCAGGACCATATAGAGACTGTCTCAAAACAATAACAACAACAACAAAAAATACCTAAAATATTTATATTAAGACTGGCATTTTGCGTGAATGGGGAAGTTATTTCTCATGGTGTCCAGGCAACCAGAAACCACTGCCTTTAGTCTGATTTGAGAAAAATTACTCCTGTGATGATGTAAAAGATGATTCAAGATGGCAGGTACTCACCCTGGAACGACAGTGGATTCAGGCATGGAATCAAGCTATTATGAAATTTTTTCACACTAATTTTATTTGAAGACGGTTTTAAGTGTTCAAAAAATTCCATACATAAAAACAATGTCCCAGGCACCTGTCTGTGGCCACTGCTGTAGCAGTTTTTCCTCATTTGCTTTGACGTTGTCACTTCTTGACTCTTCTTCTCACTTTCAGTTTTTCCCCTTAAATGGCTGAGGGAAAGTGATATTCAGAGTGACCTTTTCATCCCTGGATTCTTCAACATATATTTTCTAAAAGTAGAATTCTCCCCTTACACAACGAAGTAAAGTTGTCGATTCCCACACGTTTGCAGCGATACCATCATAATTCCGTCAGCTAACTCAGGCTAGGACTGAGAACTCTATGAAGCTGTCAGTGTCCCCTGAGCCTTCCATCCACATGTTTCCGTTGTGAAGTTATAGATGTGAGAATATGGCTTCCATCATTTCTCTTCATACCTAATGTTGATGCGGGCATTTGTTTTGTTTTTGATGACTGTGTCTTCATGATTCCTTGTCCACACTCTTGAAGGAAATAGTCCATGCTGACACCACAACCTCCTTGTGGAATCCTGTGTGGAGGCAGGAGGTGGGGTGGGTGGGTGTGTTATTCAGTTTCTTCACTGTGTAATTACTATATTTTCTCTTTTACAATTAATAAATCATCTGTGGAGAGGCATAGCAAACAAGGCCTTGTACGTACCTTGTGCTTTATTAAATGTTTTCACATAATTTATCAGTTGATAAAGGTATTTGCCTGTTTCGGTCAACTGAAGTAGTTACAAAGTAATTGATTTCAGCACCCAGCATTCCCGAACATTTGTAGTCAACGTTTAGCATTCTACGGCACGCAGCCCTTGCCTCATGTCTCTGCCTTCTAGTTCGTCGATTTTCCTTTTCTCTTTCTCTTTTCTCTTTGATTGATCTGCAGTCACAAGTTTCTATATTTTACAGTAATTTCTAATTTCTCATCTTAAATAATTTTATGCTCGAGCTGGGTGGTGGTGGCGCATGCCATTAATCCCAGCACTCGGGAGGCAGAGCCAGGCGGATCTCTGTGAGTTCGAGTCCAGCCTGGTCTACAGAGCTAGTTCCAGGAAAGGCACAAAGCTACACATAGAAACCCTGTCTGGAAAAACCAAAAAAAAAAAATTTTATGCTCAAGTTATTACAGATTACTATCGAGTTGATCTCTACAATCTTGTAACAGGTCTCTTCCCAGTTTGATTGTTTGTTTTAGTTCTTTCCTAACATTTTCTTTCAGAACATGATATTCAGGCACCACTTCTATCTGCTTATATCCTTCAGCAGAATTATTTGTTTAATTTATATTCAGTGAGGAATAACTTTTTAAGTTTTACTTTAAATTAAAATATAAATAACATAATTTCCCCCTTCTCCCTCCAACACCTCCTATCGTTCCCACACCCCAAAAATTGATGCCCTCTTTTTCTTTATTATTGTGATATATAGATATATACATAATGTATGCATATATAGTGATGTTTACATATATAATATATGTGTATGAATGATACATACATACATAGATGTCACACTTATATATGTATAAACATATAAATGCAATTTACTGAGTTCATTTAGCATTGCTTATATGTGTATGTTTTTAGAGTTAACCACTTGGTATTGGATTACCAGTTAGGGGCTTATCCCTGGGGAAGACGAATTCTCTCTAAGCAGTTGTTAATCGTCTGCAGCTCTTCACTTAGTGGTGGGATCCCACTGAGAGCTTCAGCATCTACATTGGTATTTCAACTGCTATCATTGTTCAAGTCTTGTCTAGCCAGCCATATTGTTGTGATTTCATGGCTGCAGCTTCCATGTTCTGTCTAGAAGACACAACTTCATAGATGACTTCCTGGTTCACCAGGTCTTTTAATCCCCTTACCCGCTTCTGCAATGTTCTCAAGCCTTATGTATAGGGGTTGTATGGTAAAATGTGCTCAGTGTTACTAGCTGTCCTTGCGTTATGATCTTCTCAGCAGGTACAGATTGGAAAATCTACAGACACATGTATCTATACACACATATATTCATAAATATAGATGCATGCATACATATTAATTGCATGTCCACGCAAACATACACATAGACGTGATTTTAGAAACCATGAATTCACACTGCTGTCTCTATGCCTACAGCGCTGTCCCGATTTTCCTCATTCTATATGCCCATTCCTTTTCCTTTAAGGTGAGAATCCTAGCTACCATTTTATTTGTTCAATCTGATAATGCATCTAAAATACTTTGAGAATTTATCACTGTAGTCAATAAATAATTTGGATGTATCTTTTCTTCTTCCTTCCAGCCTTTATTCTTTTTTGTCATTATTGTTGTTATTGAAGAGCTCAAGAACCCAACACTTGACCATAATAAGAATTCAGCCTTGATTTACATAGTCTAACAAGATTTCCAAATGCAGCACTGAGTATTTAGGACTGAGGATTAAGCACAAAATGCTGTGGTTTTAAAGACTCGACTGGCCACTTGAAGCCAACATGAATCAGAAAAGTAATAGGGCCTTTTATTAAACAGTATATTCTAAACAGGGAGAATTTTAAAGAATAAAGCACTAGAGACCCTTCACATAAGGCCCTGCATTTTTTAACCTACTAAAGGCATAGTAGTTCTGTTCACTCTTTGTTGAACATGGAAAGTATATACTCGGGTTGTTCTTGGGAATGTCTGCACCTCGTCTTAGCAATGATGACAGAGATGCATGTAAAGAGACCCAAGAAGGGAGAGTCTCTAAGTCTTAGGTAGAAAGGGGTTGCACAAACTTCAGGGTATCCCTTAATTGAGAGTCAGTAGGTTTCACTTAATTACTTCTTATAAATATTCTGTGATTGTGTGCTGTGTGTATGTTGCTATGTGCCCTCACCGAACATGAGTTTGCTGTGTATGCCCTTACTCAAACATGTGAGACAAGCCTCATCATGTTCCTTCTTGACATCATTCCCACATCATTAGTAAATCCTGTGAATTATATGTATCTATAAAACTGACCAAATTCTGCTACTATTATGCTTGTGAAACCCCCCCTAGTTTATTGTAGCCACAAAAGGATAAGTGTTCATGCACCTGTGTATCACATGTGCATGCGCACGCGCGCACACACACACACACACACACACACACACACACACACACAC
>CABHPP010041898.1:1091-12005 GCA_902168425.1 Peromyscus attwateri | reverse complement strand
ATTGATTGTTTTTTGAGTCACATTTTCTCTGTGCAGCACTGGCTGTTCTGGAACTCACTCTGTACATCAGGCTGACCTCCAACTAAGAGATCCATCTAACTCTGCTTCCTGAGTGCTGGGATTAAAGATGTGCACCATCCTCCCTTGGCTGAAAACCATTTTCAAGTATACATATATTTTGATCATATTCTTCCCCTCCCCCAAGTTTGTCCAGATCCTCTCCTTCCTGCCCACCCAACATTAAGTTCTTTCTCAAAAACAAGCAAAAATGCCAATACAAGTACAAATGCCAAAAACTTAGAAAACAAAATACAACATCACCCAAAAGGAAAAAACAAAAACAAAACAAACAAACTAAAGAAATACTCAAATGTAACTAAATAAAAGTACATATGCACAAAGTGTGGCATTTATTATTTGTTGGTCAACTACTCTTGATCATGTGATCTGTCCTGGAGTACTGGATGTATCCAGTGTCATTTCCATTGGAGAAAACAGATATTCCCTCTCCTAGAACGTATAAATGACAGTTTCATTGTTAATCTTTATCCTAGTGGCTAGTTTTACATTCATTCATTCATAAATTCATTCATTCATTTTAGGAAACTGTAACAAGAGAGAACAAAAACTATCACATTGAAGGAAGACAATACGGACAAACAGAAGGAAAAGAGCCTAAGAGAGGGCCCAAGAGTCAGACAAACTTGCTCACATGGTCAGGAATCCCATAAAACCACTAAACCAGGAGCCATGATACAAACACAGGACCTGGTGCAGACCCATGCAGGCCCTGTGCATGCTGCTTCAGTCCTGTGAGTTCCTGTGAGCTTTGCTCATACTAATGTAGAGAACCTTGTTTTCTTGGTGTCCTCCATCCTCCCTGACTCTTACACTCTTTCTGCCTCCGCTTTCCACAGGGTTCCCTGAGCTCTGAGGAGGGATTTGTTAGAGATATCCAATTTAGTGCTGAATGGTCCAAGGTTTCTCATTCTCTGCATAATGTGTGGCTGTGTGTCTCTATATTTAAATAAGGCATTTTCAAACACAGTATTTTTATCCATTGAGATTGTCATACCTGGATACACATGTATTTTGATCATATTTGTGACCTACATGTTCCCCTCACTCCTTCCAGGTCTACCCTCACCACCTCCCAACTTCGTGTCTTTTAAAAAAAATTATTTTTATGGACTGGAGATATGGCTCAGTGATTAAGAGTACTGTCTGCTCTTCCAGAGGACCTGGGTTCAATTCTCAGCACCTACATGGTGGCTCACAACTGTCTATAACTCCAGTTTCTAGGGATCAGATGCCTCTTCTGGCTTCTGCCAGCAATGCATGTGCATGCTGGAAATGGCTATGTGCAGGCAAAACAAACATAAATAGATGATAAAAGTAAATACTAGAGATGAATACTATAACAATAAATCTTTTTTTAAAAGATTTATTTATTTATTTATTATGTATACAGAAGAGGGTGCCAGATCTCATTTCAGATGGTTGTGAGCCACCATGTGGTCGCTGGGAATTGAACTCAGGACCTCTGGAAGAGCAGTCAGTGCTCTTAACCTCTGAGCCATCTCTCCAGCCCAACAATAAATCTTTAAAGAAAGAAAAACTTAGTACTGTAGACACTGAATAAGGCATGTTCATGATGGTTCCTGAGGTTTGGGGGCAGTGAATATAAGTCCCATTTGTGGAATCTTGGTTGTCAATCTGAGACATAATTCAGCTTTACCTTTCAATTGGAGGCAGAGGGTTCAACTAGAGGTTACTCTTCTAATAGAGGGTAAGACACCAAAATTTTGCTGGGGGTCTGTAAATTTGTCTCATCACCACAGAAGGTGATGGTGGCTTTCAGTTTATGCAAAAGGTCTTGACCCAATCAGTTCTCTGTTGTTGAACACCTTGGAGCTAGCTGCAGCAACTGGGACCTACTTACACTTTTGATTGTTTGTGTAACTCTTATAATTTCTTTTCTAATATCTGGGCCCTACTGGGTGACAAAGGGAATCATTTTAGCAGTTGTCTTTATAAAATTACATATTGAAAATTGTTTAAAGTCTCCTTGGTCATGCTGGACAGAACAGAAAATCCGTTCTGTGTCTGACAGAGATTCCCTACCCCAGGTGGGGTGGTTTTACATTTTTGTTTTCTTCAGATAATGATGGGTTTTGAGTTTTCAATCATATGGACCATTTGTTGACAAGAAGATGTAAATCATGAAAGAGAAAACAGTGGAACTTTCTCTTTTCCTTCAGGTTCAGCTCAGGGGACTTTCCCCCTTCCCCAGGGCTGCTTAGATCAGACCCAGAGTGGAGGGAATGCTCACCCGGGAACTATTTCCCCTTCCCTATGTGCATTAACTTAGATGGCAGAGGGCCCTGAATGAGCAGCCTGGCCCCTCCTCACCTCCACACAGAGACCAACCCTGACCATGAGCAGGAGTCAAGCAGTGAGCCAAGCAAGTGCTCCCACTCAGGGAGGATGGGGAGGGTCCTTGTTTCTGTTGTTTTGTTTTTGTCTCTGGGTGACTTGGCAGAACCAAAATGATTCAGGTCCTCAACAAAGGGGGACAGGTCTTAATCCAGGGGATTCTCATACCAGAGAAAGCCACTGGTATTACAGAGAACCAGACTGACAGAAACACAGAGGAGAGGAAGAGGGAGAGGGAGAGGAAGAGGGAGAGGGGGAGGGAGAGAGGGGGAGAGAGGGAGGGAGAGAGAGGGGGAGAGAGGGAGAGAGGGAGAGGGAGAGGGAGAGAGAGAGAGAGAGAGAGACCACCAGTGGTGACCACCACATATTCATACACCCGAACAGATGGGGAATCAAATGAAGTCTCACAGATTCCAGACACTGGATCAGTGGCCTTGTCCAATCTCTGTGTGTCCAAAGAAGGTGCCTTAACTACCTCATCTCCAGATGGGATAGAAGATGACTTTCTAGTTTGTTTCCTTTTGGGGTGGACACGTCAGACTTCTCTGAAGCCTTAGGCAGTGATTGATCAAAGGAGTCTTGGACACCAGGAACTCAGGTTGCACACCCCCTAGGACAGTGGTTCTCGAACTTCCTACATGCTTCCTTTAATACAGTTCTCATATTGTGGTGATCCTCAACTATAAAATTGTTACTTCATAACTGTAATTTTGCTACTGTTTTCAATTGTAATATAAATATCTGATATGCAGGATATCTGATGTGTGACTCCTTTGAAAGGGCCCTTGAACCCCCAAAGGGGTTGTGACCCACAGATTGAGGAACACTGTCCTAGGAGATTCTTGACCACCACATTCTTCCCTGTTCCAAGAGACTCTGAGATCTCTGGTGTCTTCAGGTCTTGCTCTGGGATCTCGGTGGGACTTCCACAAATGTTGTGGGGAACTCACCAGAGAAGACTGCTCAGACATGGGTTTAAGTCAATAAAAACTCTTTATTAGTTGGTTACAACTACATTGGGTGTTTGGGATCGCAGCATAGCACCGAACCTTTCTCAGGTAGAGCTTTTAAGCACAGAAACAGTGTCTGAGTAGATATCAGTTAACAAGAACAGTTGCCCAGAAGTGTAACTACAGAAGACAAAAGGCAAGGTTAGTACATTCAGAGACTTTCCCTTAACTCTGGGCTTGAATGGATCAGGCCTTTGTTTTAGTTGTGGCAGGTGGTGCTGTCTATGTGCTAAGTTTTACAGCCTCAATGGCAGTTCTATCATGGAGTCAGTTGTGCTAAGGTCTGGAGCCCTGTTACAGTTACCAGAGACTTCTACTAAACAATTAGTTCTCAATTTCCATTTCCTATGATTAGTTGTACAGGTTTCCTTTAGTGATACCTGAGGTATTTGAATATTGCCATTGTACATAATGTCACGATAGTTTACAAATTAATGTGAGTGAAATAGTCGATTTTAAAGTTCTAATACTTTAAATGACATACTATTAGAGCTAAAAATCCAAGGATCAGTCAGGAGTGGTGGCACACACCTTTAGGCTTGATGCTGAGGAGGTAGAGGCAGGTGGATCTCTGAGTTCCAGGCCAACCTGGTCTAGATAGTGAGACCTACTTCTACAAAATTCAACAGTGAACTATACATTTTATACTCTCCATACTTTAGAGTCCTTCTTTTATTTTTTTGTTATCACTGTGTGAATGTGTCATTCATGTGTGTAAGTGCTAGTGCACTTGTGCAAAAGTGCCCATGTGGAGTCAGAGGAAACTTGTGGGAGTTCATTCTCCCTCCATCACAGGTTCTGGGTATGCAGGAGCTTCTCTGCGCACAGTGGAGAGCAGCACTGACCCAGAACCTGCATCAGGAGGGTGTGGACTCAGTAGCACCAGCTTTCCAGGGCCTTCTGGCTTTCACTGCCAGATTGCCACTGCAGGGGTGGCCAGCCTGTGGGACTGAGCAGCTTCCGGGTTCTCAGTCTCCAATGTGCATGTGGGCATTGCTGGACTACCTAGTGCTTATCACAGAAAATAACCTATAATAGCAATAATATTATAAAATATCACCTTCTGTTATGAAATAGTCCCTTTTTATCATATATGGTCACAAACAAATAATAGATACATTTTTTTTGTTCTAGAGAAGGCAGCCTAGTACAGGGATGATATAATAAATCTCTATTACAAAGTTAATAGTCTTCACAGAATTTAACTCCCAGCCAAATACGGTTAGGCAGGGTGGAGCCTTCCTAGTGTGTCTCACGCTGACTTCTATACTGATAAGTTATATACATAGGAGTAAAAACTTCACACTCCCACTAAGGAGATTTAGTTATCCTGTTTCCTATGCTATGGATGGGCACATAACCACGTTCTTTTCCAGATTTCTAGTTCAAGTAGTTCCATGTTAAGGGCAAATCCCACCAGGGAGCATTGAGGAAATAGTACAAGGTGATAACAAAGACCCAAGTGACCAGCACAGAGTGAAAGATCATGAAATTCTATGTCGGCAGCATCATGATTCATCTGGTTGAGGCCGATGAAAGGGAGAGTGGCTGCACCAGATGAATTCTCAGAACATTCTCAGGAGAATCTTCAACCTACAGCAAGAAAACAGGTCTATTGAAGGGTCTGAGACAGCCTGGGTCAGTTCCCGTGGGTGCCCAGTACCAGTTATCTCCACCCCACAGCCACCCTCACCGAGGGTCATCCAGTTCTCTCCTCCATCACTCCTGGGCTCTGCATCCCTGGAGCCTCCACTCTCTTCCTCCCTTCTTTCCCATGTTCCAGAGTCAGCCCCAGGCCCTGCTGCAGACCTGAAGTTCAGAATAAAGTGATAATGACTGGTTGTGCTTCCTGACTCTCGGCCAGATGGGAGGGCCTGGAGGAGGAGGGAGGAGACCTATCCACAATGGCCTTTGGACCTGGTCATCCAGGACTTTAGTGGGGTCCCAGAGCTCTTTTCCCCTTCATTCAGAAACTCTCAAAAATATAAGAGTGGCATCACAGCTGTGGGTGTGATTGTCCCTGCCCTACCTTGGTCCATCACAGAAACCCAGATGGGAGCAGTAGACTCCAGCAGCAGCTCAGTCCCACAGCCTCCAGTGGAGACACTGCTCCAGGGGTTCTGGAGGATGCTGCTGCTGCTTGACTCATTTCTATTTTATGTGTATGAGTGTGAGCCTGCACGTCTGTAAGTGCACTGTGGGAATGCCTGGGGTCTGTGCAGAAGAACGGACAGGTTGCCCTACCAGTTGCACATGAACTACCATGTTCTTCTTTTGTGTTCCTGCTGTTACCACATCTGCATCATGGTACCCTCCTGATTAGGAACCTGCTGTGTTCCCTTCTCCTTTCCCACTGGTCTGTGACATGATTCCTGTCCTGTCAAGGCTGAGCATGCAGAAGCTATTGCTAGCAGGTGACATGAACTCCAGATCTCCTGCCTCCTTTCTCAGTAAGATGCTATAGATGAGGGACAAGAGCAGGACTCCAGGAGTTCCCTATTGCTTCCTCACTTCTTCTCTCTGTCCCTTACCCCACTCCCAACACTGCCCTCAGTACCTTCATTATCACGGATTCTCCTCAGAAACCACAGAAGAACGGTGTAGGGGAGGATTATCAGAGGGACAGAGATGTTGGGCTTGCTGGCCATGGACGAAGGCTGGTCCACATCTGGAGCAATTGGTGAGGCTGAAGTGGAAACACAAGTTGAGTCCTGACCAGATCTCAAATCTGAGGAAATCTCACCTTAGCTTCTGGGTGCTCAGGTGATTCAGCAACATACATAGCTCCACTCCTGTTGCTATGCAACAACTGTTTAAGTGGATTCCGAGTAGGAAGGGAGAGAAGGCATGTCCCCTGACCCCAAAGACTCCTGCAGCTATGGTAGGAGAAGCAGGGCAATGATGGGACCTCATCTTCCCTCTAGTAGGATAAGGAGGTGTGAAGATTACCTGTGAGGATGGAGGCAGGGAAGAAGAAAGATCAGGTGAGATGAAAAGCAGCAGTGAGTCTAGAATGAGGAAAAAGAGAGGAAATAAAAGGATGCTCAGTCTGTGACAGCCTGTGAGAACCACAGTGAGAGAACAATGTAAACACAATTAATGAGATAGGAGAGGGTGAGAAATGAAATGATGTATGGAAAAAAAATGCCATCAACTGAAGAGCTCATGGTGATTACCTTATTACACACACACACACACACACACACACACACACACACACACACACACACCCCTCATCTGCAGAGAGCTTCCTCCCCTTCTTCCCAGTTACCTGTAGGCTCCAGCTTTTCTTCCCAGTGTGACTTGATCTCCTCAAGCCAGGACCTGCAGTCCCCCTGTGAGGTCATTTTTAAGAAGTTAGTTACATCCCTGTTTTTCTCCCACATCTCTTTCATCCATCTGGATCCAGGTTCAACTTCAGTCCATTTTCCAGTGTTTGAGTCAATGTGAAACATTTTGTGTCCATTGAGTTCAAAGTCCCAGGATCCATTGAAATCTCCATCTACTTCATGCCAGCAACACATCATGACCTGCAGAGTGAGGGGCTCTGTGCCCGTGGGAAAGAGATCAGCCTCTGACCTTTATGAATCCTGCCTGCCTCCCTCCCTTCATTCCCATCCTGACCTTGCTCTACCCTGCACATTTTAACCTTGCTGCTGAGCCTCTTAGGTGGGACCTCCATTATTCATTTTATCTCCATGAAAACAATGAATGTCCCTCTCCTGTTCTTTCCTTCAGGGGCCCATCTGATTATTCTTTTATTTAATTTGTAGCTGTGGGGATTGAACCTAGGGCCTCATGCATGCCAGGCAAGCGTTCTACCACTGAGCTACATCTCGAGCACTATGGGCCATTTGAAACTTACCTCTGATTGTATTGTTCTCCTGCTTCATGTAAACCATTTGCTGTTTGAAAAGGTCAACTCCATCTTTCAGAGTGTCAACCTGTGGTTCCCAGGTCTTTGTGGCATTCAGTCTGTCCCCCAGAACACCATTGGCATGGCATTTGTTGGTACTGTCACAGTAAATAAAAGTTTCTGTGTTCAGTTGGCCTTGGACTTGGTGCCTCCACGGTCCAGACCCTGACTTGTCAACAGTGAAGCTGTAGCAAAGGGAAGCAGCGTCTGTGAAGGAAACATGCAGTGAGGTTAGGGATGCGGAGCAGGGGCTCAGAGACAGTCTTTGCTTCGGGAACAAGAGACACCTGTGGAAGGATGTCTTAAAAAAATAGAGAAAGAAAGGAAGAGAGAAAAAAGGAAGGAAGGAAGGAAAGACTTGCACATCTTTGCTGGTTCCCACTGTCAGTTTGATAGTCTAGAGTCACCTAAGAAGGAAGTGTCTATTGAGGGACTGTTTTGACTGTTGATGATGTAGGAATTCCCAGTCACTAAGGGCATTATCCTTCCCTGGGGAGATGGTCTCTGGATGAGAAACCTAGCTGTGCAGGAGTTAGTGATCCAGACAGCAAGCAGCATCCTCCATGGTTCCTGCCATTCCTCTCTGACTGTGAGTAAGTTCCTTGGTCATAGATAATGCTGTGTGGAATAGCAAGTAGGCCTGCCTCTGAGTACGTGCCATGACTTCCCTCAGTGATAGATTGGCTTAGAAGCAGAAGTCAAATAAATCACTGTCTCCTTACATTGCTTTTGTAGAGTGTTTTATCACAGCGATAGAATGACAGTGGAACAAACCATTGGCAGATTCCTCGGGATGTAAGGCAGTGCTCTAGGGATGGCTTCCTGGAACTGGTTCGAGGATGACCATGCCCACACTACAGGACAAAGTTAACCTAGGCAGGTTAAATCGGGTAGTAGAAGAGTGGTGATCAAAAATCTCAGAGAAGTGCATGTGCCATAGTGGATATAACAGCAAACATTTCCAGGGGAAGTGTGTAGAGTCCATCTTTCCTGTGGGATGCTAGAGTACCCCCTTTGAAAAGTACAGTGAGAATGACCAGGGAGAAGACACCAGCATTGTTGGAAGCTCAGGGATGATGATGGCGGCCCAAGGCTGGGGTGGTGTTAGGAAACGGAATTTCTGACTTGGAATCCCAGCAGCGTGGTGCAGAAAATCCCATCAGGTGGAGTGGTCAGGAGGCAGTAACATCAAGGGCATGGTCCATTGATGAGTAAGGGGGGCCCACCTTGAAGCCTAACTGCTTAAGGGGGTCATGGCCAACAGAACACAAAAATCCTAAATAGAGATAGATGGTTAGTCAACCCAGATGTGGCTGGATTTCAATAATTAGAACAGATGATCAAGAAGCTGAAAGCTGCTGTCTCATGAAAACCCCAGGCTCCTGTGCCCATTGTCTAAACTGAACCATTGGGGCTAGAGAGGTGGTACAGCGGTTAAGACACTTCTTGCTCTTGCAGAGAACCCAGGTTTGATTCTTAACCACACGTGGTTGTTCACCACTGCCTGTAACTCTAGTTTCAGGAGATTGGATAACCTCTTTTGACCTCTGAGGGAACCAGGTACATATGTGGAGCACATATATACATGCAGTTAAAAAAAAGAAAGAAAGAAAGAAAAAAATCTAAAGCAAAACAAAACAAAAAACAATTAAAACTGAACCACCTCAAAGACAGCCCCAGATTGCCTTCCTAGGAGGGCACATCAGGTCCCAACAAGAGGGACCATGCAGCCCTGCATCCAGTGCAGTCATTCTTTTGTATCACTTCATTACTGTCCTGTCACTCAGGGATGAACCCCAAGATGCTCCTGTGAATGTCTAGTGCGGTTTGAATGAGCCTATCCTCTATAGCGTAGGATGTCTGAATACTGGGTCCCCAGTTTGTGGCAGCTGTTTGGATAGGTTTAGGAGGTAAGGCCTGGCTGAAGGAAGTATGTCACTGGGGGTGTGGCTTTAAAACCCATTCCCATTTCTTCATCTCTGGACCTTGCCTGAGGTTTAAGATGTGGGCTCTCAGCTGGGCATGGTATCCCAGGGCTCTCATCCCAGCACTTGAGAGGCAGAGGAAGATGAATCTTTATGAGTTTGTTTCCAGCCTGCTCTACATAGCGCATTCTAGGACAGCAGAACTATATAATGAGACCTTGTCTCAAAAACTCAAACCAAACTAAAACTATATAATGAGACCTTGTCTCAAAAACACAAACCAAACTAAAAATACGTGGGCTCCAAGCTTGCTGTTCCAGCCACCATTCCATTGCCATGCCTCTCTGTGGTGAGGTGATGGACTCTTCTTCCTCTGAAACTATAAACTTCCTTAAACCCTTCCTTCTGTATGTTAGTGTGACCTTGGTGTTTTATCACAGTGACAGAAAAGTAACGAATATCACTACTGTATAAATACTGAAGTCTTTATAGGTCAGATGGTTGCTGTTACACCTGCTCAGTTCTGCCTTTGTAGGTTGAAAGAAAATACATTCATGAAGAGCAGGGCTGGACCCGAGTCTAGGGCCCTATGACCCAGGACAACCTGTCAGCCTGAGGGGTCAGTTCTAGAAAATGGCCCTGGGTGGAGTTCACTAGCCTGTTCCTAATAGGAGAATCACCTTGCCTGGCAGGAGACAGGCTGACCCACCTGCAGCAGAGAAATGTACTCTATTTCATTGTGGCTCCTGCATGGTACTGGGCCCTGGGAGAAAGCAGCCTGTGGTCCTTGGCTATCAGAAGGCCCATCAGGACTCAGCCAGACATCATGAGATGAGCATTTCCCACTAGGTGATTAGGTGGACAGGTCACAGTCAGACAAGATGTTCAGAAGTGAGACATCGCTGCAGGGATGTAACAAGTCACTTGTGTGCTGAGGGCTGCCTAGCAGGGAGAGATAAGGACTCTTATCTGACAGAAAGATCTCCTGTTCTCCAGATGGTTGTGGAGATCTTACCTCATCTAGAGGAAGTGACTGAGGTTAGTTCTCAAGTAAGCTGCCACCTCTCCCTCAGCAAGCACTTCAGGCTTCAAGGAGTGTGCTCTATGGCCATGGGATCCAAGGAATCCACTGGACAGAAGTGGAGAGATCAAGATGCCCTAAACCCAGGACCTCCTCCTGTCATTTCCAGCTGACCCAGAAGTCACAGGCAGCATAGAACCCAGTGCTGACTGGGAAACAGGCAGCTTTGGCTGTACTTTTGGAGACACTCTGAGGGGATGGGCACCATGACTGGTACATGGGATTTACCCTAATCCCCTAATGGACAGAGGACAAATCTGCTGTCCTGTTCATCAGCTTGTTCCTTCTGCATCTGTCATACTGAATGCACTTTATGGATGGGAAAGAGGGGAAGGCTAGGAAGGGAATTGAAGCTGAGCTTGGTGGGACAAATCTGTGTTGTAGAATATTATTTTAAGGTGTGTTACTTTTGTTTATGTTGCATTTGTTATAACTCTGTGAAGCTGTGTTACTGTGCTTGTCTAAAACACCTGAAGGTCTAATAAAGAACTGAACGGTCAGTAGCAAGGCAGGAGAAAGGATAGGTGGGGCTGGCAGGGAGAGAGA